>APFE031139543.1:24333-56060 GCA_000404065.3 Pinus taeda
AAGAACACTTAAAGCATGTTAAGCAGACACTAGATGTTTTGAAAAGAGAAAAACTTTATGTTAAACTCTCAAAATGTGAATTTGGCAAAACATCTTTGAATTATTTGGGTCATATAGTAAGGGGTGGTGAATTGAAGATAAATCCCTCTAAGGTGGCAGTGATTGTGAATTGGCCTAAACCCAAATCTGCTATAGAAGTTAGAAGCTTCTTAGGAGCAGCACAATATTGGAGAAAGTTCATTTCTATCTTTTCATTAATTGCAGCTCCCTTACATGCTTTAACAGGATTGAACAAGGTGTTTTAGTGGGGAGGCAAACAACAGAAAGCCTTTGACACCTTGAAAGAAAAGATTAGTACAACACCTGTACTAGCACTGCTTGATCTTCAAAGACCATTTGAGATCCAAACGGATGCCAGTGACTATGCCATGGGAGCAGTGTTGACACAACACAATAAACCCATATGTTATCATTCCGAGACATTTAATTCTGTAGTAGTTAACTATCCTATATATGATAAAGAATTGTATGCATTAGTACAGAGTGTGAAAAAGTGGAAACATTACTTAATGGGCAAAGAGACATAATACATACTGATCACCAACCACTTCAATATCTGCACCCCCAAACTAAGTTGCAGCAATCAAGACACTATAGATGGATGGGTTTTCTACAACAGTTTCATTTAGTCATAAGATATAAAAAGGGCATACACAATAAAGTTGTAGATATGTTATCTAGACCCATTATAAATGCATCTACTATACTTAAGCATAATTTTGTGTTACATGAGAGTTAGATTGAACAATATTCTCAAGATATAGACTTTAAAGAAGTTTATGCAACTTTAGTAAAGGAAAACGAGTAGAAGAATTGGATTATCATGTAAAGGACCGACTCTTATACCTTTGTGGGAAGTTATGCATTCCATAAACTGAAAGAGTAAAGATAATTCGAGAAGCACACACTTCTCTAATATCGGGTCACTTTGGGGTAAGCAAAATAGTTGCACAGTTGTAAAGATTTTGTTATTGGCCAAAAATGAACGAGACAGTTTCTAGATATGTAAGAGGGTGTACTATGTGTGCAAAAAGCAAGCCCAACAATATCAAACTAGGCTTGTACACTCCATTACTAGTTCCTTCTCACCCTTGGGAAAGTGTTTCCATGGATTTTGTTGGAGGACTGCCTAAATCTAGGAAAGGTCATGATTATCTGTATGTTGTTGTGGATAGGTTCAGCAAAATGTGTATTCTAATACCTTGTAATAAACAGATTACAACTGAACAAACTGCAAAACTGTTCTTTCAACATGTATGGGTTCATTTTGGATTACCCACTCCCATTGTATCTTATCGAGACACCCGACTTGTGGGGAAGTTTTGGTCAAGTCTGTGGGAACTGATGGACACCAAACTAAATAAAAGTACAACTTTTCATCCACAAACTGATGGCCAGACAGAAGTAGTTAACATGACAGTGATCCAGTCACTCAGAGGATATTGCAGCAAGCATCCTAAGTTTTGGGATGAACATTTATGTTATGTGCAGCATGCTTACAACAGAGAAAAACATTCTTCTAGACAGAGATCTCCTTTTGAGACCTATTTTGGTTTCACACCAAGGTCTCCTTTGGATTTTGTCTTTGGTAAAGATACCATAGTTGAGGGAGACAGTAATGTGGACAGGGCAACTAGGTTCATTGAACAGATCCAAGAGATCCACCAGGTAGTACATGAACAGTTGGAAAAGAGCCAAACCAAATACAAGGCAAGGCATGACAAGCATCGGATGGAGCATAATTTCCAAGTTGGTGACCAAGTCTGGCTGTATATCAGCAAGGACAGGATGCAAGGTGAAGGTAAAAAGCTAAAGCCTATCATGTATGGACCCTTCAAGATACTTGAGAAGATTGGTGAGAATGCTTTTTTCCTTGATCTACCAGCTTACATGCACATCTACTCAGTTGTAAATGCAAATTCCTTGATATTGTTTGTGTTACCTGAATATCTTAATGAATTGCAAGAAAACACAGTTCTGGACAGGAAGGTGAGGACAGCGCGTAGGGGAGATGTTGAGTACCTCAGAGTTGGGCTCAAGGGTTCAAAGCCAAGCAGTGCAAAGTGGATAGAGATTGGACAAGTGAGACAATTGTACCCTCACTTAGTCGATGCTTGAAAACCAACTTTTGGTGGTCCAAAAGATTTTTCAGTGGGAAGGCTGTGATCCGAATTGGATCCATGAAAATTATCAAAGTGTTATGACTGTATCAAAATCAGGACAAACTTCAAAAACTACGAACAAAAGAGCTATCAGGAAGACCTCTGGATGGTGGCAATTTAGCCAACAAGGAATGATGAGGACCTCAGTCAAAGCATGCTGACCGAGGTCCATGGAGACCACGCAGGACACAAACTGGTAGTTAGGAAGTCCGGATCGGAAAACGGAGTCCATTTCTGATGCGCTAATTGCACATCGCTGGGAAAAACCCCTTGAGAAGGAAAAGCCCCGAAATGCTCGGTTGCGTGGGAATCTAGGAAACCGTAGGGAAAGCTCTAAAGTAAAAGGCGAGCCTCGCACTCCAAAACTGACAGAATATTGGAGGCATGTTGCGTAGTAAGCGGATTTGGCAGGAGAATGAGCGATTCCATACATTGCACGACGCGTGTCTAGCGGATGAGAGAGAAAACTGCCTCTCATCGCGGGCTAATGGTCAAGCAAATCAACAACACGATAAGAGCGAACACCATAGGATCTAGGGGCTCTGGATCTGACGACAGAGATTGCGCCCGATGAGAAACCAGATATGAAGGGAAAATAAGCTACAACACATAAAGTTTGAGTCCGATTTGACCGCTGAGTTGGCGGATGAATCATTACACAGCGTAACTGAAATAACAAATATTTTGAGGAAGAGTTGGCTTAATTCATGAGAGGACAAGTGGCCACTTACTTGTGAGATGTTGGTGATGACGTAGAGGCAGGGAACTCCAAGCGAACAACAGTAGGCGATCCGAAGGGGCAAAAGAGGAAGCAAACAATCATGAGACAAGTTGGCTTTAAGCCATGAATAGACAGAGAATAGAACGAAGGAGGATAATAGAGACAAGAGAGAAAAATGCAGTAAAGCAAGAAGCAAAAAACAGAGAGTCGAGCTGACTTGCAGAGTTAAGGCAACATCGAGCAGACAGTTTCAGGCTTGAGAGGTTCAAGCAATCCCTATGAGGATATCTGTTGGGAATTGAGCTCCACATTGGACTCATCCCATTAAAGACCAGAGAGGTCGAGACTTGGTAAGGAAAGAGTCTGTGTACTCTAGTGGCTTGGGGAATCCAAGAACCACCCTACTAAGCATCATCTGTTTCAGGAGACTCAAATTGAGCTCCTCATTGTAAAAACTCTACTTTAAAGACACAATAAGAAAAGGCCACCCTTGAAAGCTAGACCAGAGACGTAGCCCAGGAGGATTGGGTGAACTCCTTCTTAACTTCTTGTGTTCTTGTATTTTCTTAATGTGTTTCCCTTTCTATTTTCCATTTCCCAATGTATGTGTATTTTGCAGTCTAATCGATCCATTGCCAAAGATAACATAAACACACACCAACACATAAGTCTGTAATACCTTCATTCATTAATTAATTAACTGAGATAATTTATGAGTGATTTTCAGATCATATTTTTTTCATATTGATGATGAAGCACCTTTTCTAGTTCGAAAAGTTGAGATTAGAACAACAATGAATGCGAGATGAATCTGGAAATTGATTTACAACTTGAAGGATATACGATTTCACATGTTGTGAAGAAGGCCACATGATGCCTCACTATCCTTTAAAGGATAATATTTATTTATGATTCTACAACATGTGTATTTGGATGATCACTCTCTAGAATATTCCCCCAAAATATTGGAAAAATTATTCAATAAAAGAGTTGTAAATATTCTTTAAACCATCCCAAGAAAGAGTTTTTAAACTCTGAAAACCTCCACATTATTACTAGAATGGGAGATGGTCAAGAAAATATTTTAGGAATTCAAAAAGTTCTTCGACCTTAAAATAACACTGTGAAATATATAGATATGAAATAACATAGTCACACAATGGAGAAGGTAGTCAGGTTCTTAAAAAATGAAGTTAGTTTAGTAGAAACCGACGAAGGATAATATACTCAAATAATTTTTATAATTGTTGAGAGAAGAGTAGTCAGCTGGTTGTTTGATTGAACTTTCGAATATATTGAAAGATTATAATCAGGAGAGGAACCAATTTAGAAACTTGTGCTTGCTATCTCAGGGCAAACACTTTGACGATTGCGATCCTCAGGTAAACCTTGAGATAAATGGATAGATGATAAAATAAGTCATGGTAGACTTTGGATTGCAAGTGAACATCCTTCCAAGAGAAACATGGATAAAGTTAGGAAGGTCAACTCTCCAAAGAATGACCAACTACCTTAAGTTTGCAGATCAAATATTTATCGAACCCATTGGTATAATAAAACAAATAAAAACGTAAATTATGGGGATTCTAACCTTTGTTTATTTTGAGGTAATCAAACTAGTTGATGGCATACCAACATATCCAACTCTGGTCAGAAGACCAATGATCTCCCTAGAAATAGATAGAATCGAGCTAAAGGGAGGAAAGAGAGATTATAATAGCACTTGACCCTCCTGAGCGAAAGTCATGGGTCAAAGCTTAAGAAGATGACATAGAAACAAGGAATTTGTACCAAATATTGCATGAGGACAGAGATGATGTGGAGCCTAATGAATTCAGAGAAATTTATAAGGCTTCACTGTGTCCAGAGAACAAAATTAAGATATCGAGTTATATGAATTGAAAATTGAAAGTTATGAATCCAAAGCGAAGGAGTGTTGGTCGATTGACGTTGTTCCAACTAAGAACATCTAACGTGCTTTACTACAAAATAAATCCCTCTCATTTAAGAAACAAAACCAAAAGAAACTCCTACACTAATGCCATTCGACTTAAGCAAAGACTCTAGTGCTCCACTTAGATTTAAAGAACAAGCTTCCAGTATAAACCATGTCAAGCAAGTAACTAAAGCAATTAGAGAATAGGGAAGAATGTGAAGCTTAGTCTAAACCTTCACTAGATAAGCATCTTAATCGTGGGACACCCATGCTTCTAGACTTCAGACCTAGAAAACTACAACAATAACCTATTTTGTTGAAAGGTTTGGAGGATGTGAGTTGTTGCATAGGGGAACATCCCAATTTTTAAGCTAGGAGAAGATCCTCTACAACACATCCAAAACTGTGAGTCAGAATGGAAAAGGATCCGGTACAAGGATGAGAGGGTATGTCTGCATATTTTTTCCAATACTCTTGGCGATTTTCCTAACAAATGGTACAAGGTTGAAGAAGCTCAAGGTCAGTCACTCCAATGGAGTGTGATAAAAGTAATTTTATTAAATATTTTGAATTCCGATCAGAGGAGAAATAACAGGTCGAGATAAATCAACAAATTGAAGATTTTTTTGAAAATGGAGCCTCTTACTCTTCATATAGAAAAAAGAGGAGAAACAATTGAATCCTTGTCGACTTTTGTATGTAATTGTATATCAGTTCAAAAAATCAAAATTGAGCTAATAATTTGGAAATAGAAAATATCCATACTCTATGCTAAAGCTTTAGTTGGAAAAAGGACCATCTCAAGAACCTTAAAAAGGTTAAAAAAATGTTTAAAGTCAATAAGGATTAAAGTGATAAACCTGATAAACTAAACTTTCCACTTGTTTATCAGGAAATAAAACTCGGGGACTAGAGACTCGACGAGTTGAAGGCTCCTGACTGGACTGTTGCAGAAATTATGTTTTGGTTATGCTTAAAGTCTTTGCTTTGTGTGTTCTTGTTATGTTCACTATGAAATCATTTGTCACACTCACACATGAAGTCACATTCACTATCGCACAAGCATTGTAACGGTCGATCAAAAATCAATCACAAGTGTCACGCTTGTTGATTGAACCGTCAGTCAGTCATGTTGAACATGTGTGTCTGGATGTCTTGAGTCGTTTCATCATCAAGTCATGTGAGTGTGTGTTGTATGATCACCTATGCACATTTCGATCGTTCATACACTTAGTCGTTTTTGCTGAAGCTCTAACGACTAGACTCCCCTCTGACAAGTAGACAATCACCCCGCTTTTGACTCAATCGACTGTGAACCAAAATAGCACAGAAGCACCAAGCTAGTCTTTTCAAGCTGCGTTTCCTGCAAGGGATTCAATCAAATCTCATACTGGCCACCCGGAGAGTTAGACCCTATAGTCACCTTGGATCTGACTCCCCTAAAGAATTATGTAGAGGCCACTGAACTTGCTCAGCTGACTGAGGAAATTACGCAGACAGGTCGAATAGACACCAAGTTCTCGTCTTTGTCTTCCTTAGAAAATTGTGCATTTTTCCCAGTCATTCATCCCAACAGTCGACTGACTGCTCATCTTAGAAATTATGTAGTTTTCATGAGCAGGCCCTTTGTTATCCAATAATCCGCTCAACTCAGAAGTTATGTAAAGATGATAAGCATGATGTCCTACCGACCTCAGTGCAGTTTCCCCTGCCAGTAGCTCTTAGCAGCAGACTGCCAGTTCCTCTAGGAATTGCATAGTTTCTGCTGCCAGTGACTAGGCAGCCAACTTCCAGTTCCCTATGGGAATTACGCAGCTTTGGCTTCCGGTGACCCCAATAGACAACTGCCAGTTCCCTTTGGGAATTGCACAGTTTTAGCTGCTGGTGACCCCACTAGCCAACTGCCAGTTCCCTCTGGGAATTGCACAGTTTTGGCTGCCAGTGACCCCAGTAGCCAACTGTCAGTTTCCTTTGGGAATTACACAGTTTTAGCTGCTAGTCTCCTGGGCAGTTCATCCCAAAAACTACGCAATCCCTGCCTGCTGACCCTACTTACAACTTGGCTTGTTCCTCCAAAACATTGCGCAAATTTGGCATTCTAGCCCCTACTACCCACTTGTTCTGGAAACAATGCAGATCCTGCCTACCTTTCCTTCCTGCACCCTGGACTGCCCCTCCCAAAATTTGCGCAATTTTTCCTTCCAACCAAGCCAGACCTCGTAGACAGTCACTGTCGACTTGGACTGTCCATCTCCATCACTTAGTGACTCTTGCACATTTTTCATTAGCAGTGCTGAGAGACATCATCCCGTTTCACAACCTTGTTGCCTCTCCTGGTCACCTGCATCCAAACTGATCATGTGTCATGGTAGACTAGGAGGTTTTAGATTTGATGTTGTCTCATCAAGAGTGACTGTAGGTATAGGTACACGAAAAAACATGGCAAGAGGACGAATTGGATGAATGCAAGGAGCACATGCAGAAGGATAGGTTCACCAATGGATGAATGAACAATGCATGCGAAGAGATGTGATCACTAACAGATGAACAAACGAACATGCACCTTTGTGAACAGATGAGCCTGTCAAGCCTTCCAACATGCAAGCAAGGAGCAACATGCCAAAGCTTCATCAAGCAAACCAAAGACCATCAAAGACTCCGGGCACTTCGCCATGTGGAGGTGAAATTGTGATACACCATGAAGACATCCATCACCCAACAACACTGTAGCTCGACATGCATTCCAGCAGCATGAATGTACCAACACTGTCATGTCGCCCACATCTCTACTATGGGCTATGTTGTCAATCAATGTGATGTAACGTGGAAGTCTAAAAGACCCACTTGTTGAACATAGAGTCATGCAAGTCGAAAAGTCATGGGAGTTAAATGGTCATGAGAGTAGTTGAACAACCACAACGGTCAGTTTCACGCTTGGCTATAAATACCCCCTCATTTGTACATGCAAGGGACTTTTTCACCTCAGCTCCTCCCACATAGCCAAGAGAGTCTATAATCTTTTCTTTGAGGAGTAAGTAGTGGCTCCAACGCCTCGCACTCGGGGTTAGTGATCTATGGTGTAACGATGTGTCTTGGAACTTTCGCTTAATTCAGAAGCCTGCCAACAAGCCAACACATTTTCACACATGTATTGTAACTGTTGTAAGACTAATCTTTAACACTTGTGATGCATGTTGCTTTAACCTGTGTTCTACATCTGAACTACTTCACTTGTTGTAATACATAATCTATTAATGGAAATGTGTTGTATATGCTGTTAACGCTGTTTCGCCCATGTAGATTACTCTCCCGGACACCAGACAAACCTTTCACACAAAACTTGCTATAACAATTGTTGCACTCGTTCAGACTCATCCGTTGAGTGTTGTACGTGTTATCTTACCTTGTGTGTTGTGACTGCCACAATCTGTTGCGCTGTGTGTTGTGACTACCACAACTGTGCACGCCCTGTTATGTTGTGTGTTCCTAGCCGAGTTGGGGCTTCATCCCAACCAACTTGGGACTCACTCCCACCCTCTCCCTTTATAGTGAAAGAACCATTGACACAAGTGACACTTACACTCACCAGGCATGCAAACCTCACTTCTTGAAGACAAAGCAGACCACTCTCCTATGCTGACAAGCAAGAGTTGAGGCAAATCCTTAAGACAATGAAAATCGAGCCATCATACTGGATGGGACTCCCACACCAAATGGTGTGAGGTCTAATTGGGACTTCATACCGGGGTGATCCCCTGAATGTTGGCAGTTCCAACACCGTCATCATGTCAAAACAAAGTTTTAACTAGTGGTTTATCTACAAGATTTATATATCTGGAAGAATCTGTTTGAGAAAAGTTCTAAATCTGGGAAGTAACAAAGTTATCCAAAAATGGTGACTTTTGTGCATTAAAATTTGCTAAAAATGACTCAGCAAAGTAGTTTCCAATGATATTATTGTTAAAAGCTATTGGCTCATTTTCATCTTCAAAATCAGTTACTATGTGCTTCAAATTCTTTTCTCTGTTAATCCTCATTTTTTTTGGCTTTCCATTGTAAGGGAGCCACATGTGAGACAAATCTGTTACAAAATAGCCGTGAAGTTTCCCAGACCGGTCTCTACTAAGAATTAAACCATAGAACTCGGGAATGTCAACAACTAGTACGTTAATTACTTGAAAAAATTTCGGTTTAGAAGAGAGTATAATGGTGACTGAATTCATTTCTACTAAGAATTAAATTTTTTTCTATCAAGTTTCACAATGTGAATAGCAGATCTTTGGGGTGAAACATTTAATTTAGTGTAGACTATTCTTGGCATAATGTTTGAAGAGGCCCATGAGTCTATTAAGCAGTTGTGCATATTTTTATTGAATATTTCATAAGTCAAGAGGAAATGGGGAGTATGTGAATTGGATCTGTCACCAATTAAGATAGCATTAGTAGTATCAACTTATTTGATGAATCATTGGGAGGCTTACCCATTCCTCTGGAAGCTTAAGATAACATAGCATCAGGAAGAGGAGAAGTAGGAACTGCATTCAATTCTTTTAGTAATAACTTCTGCTGATGTTTAAGCTTATTGAGCTCGTGAAGAGAGATATTTGATATAGCTTTTTTCATGTCTTCCACTATGTTATATTCCATGGTATCAGCTACTACCACGATTTTAGACGAAGATGAAGGATTAGATGAGGATGGAGTTGGTTGAGGGGATTTAGGAGAAGAATTTTTACTGGCCAATTTATCCTTTGTAGTAGAGGTTCAAAATTTTTTCTTTTGAGTTGATTGTGTTGAATTAGCAGGGCCCTTACTCTTAGTGGTAACAGGTAGAGATTCTTACTCCTCTTCATCATCGAAAGTAGGGAGATTAAAATCCCACATTCCATGTACTTCAACCAATTCTTAGTCTTCAGTCTCTTCATTAGGCAATGTAGTTTCTTCTTCTCCTTCATCTAAATTAGATTCAACATTAGATATTGTGTTTGGTGCTTGAGGATTAGATGCCTAATTCCTCTTGAAGGATCTAAAAAGTTTCTTAGAAGAGGATTCAACTACCTATTTCTTAATCTCTACCATCTCATTTGATATGGTTTTAAGGAATTTTTTCAAGCCTTCAAGATCAAAAGGATCCTTGGGGGCTTTCTTCTTTGATTCATCCTTAAATGTAACCTTTTTCATTTTCCTATCTTCCTAGGATGTCTTCTTTTCCATTGCAACTATTCTCTTTTCTACAGACAAGGTTTCTTTCATGTTTTCTTCCTCTATCTACACAAATTGCTATATTGGAAGGAAGAGAAGAAATATACCACTTGATCTAGATGTAACATCCCAAAATATATATATAATTAAATAATTAAATTTAAACTATGAAGAGTACTTACCTGTGGTAGAAGTAGGCTTACCGCAACAGGGTTTTGGGGACGACTCTCCACCCAACCGTAGGCTCAATTGTGCAGGATTCTGCTAGAACTGGCCACCCCCGAGTCCTCAATCAACGACTACTGCTAGTGCTCCTAAGTATTAGTATACCATTCTCCCAAGAGAATGAAAGATAGAATCTTGGAATGATGGAATGCAAGAATGCCTCTCATCTTCCTCACCATCTATTAAATAGAACAACATTGGATGGGGAACCCACATGCACACACTCCATGTGTCTACATGCACTTGATTTTTAGCCTTCTTGTTTTATTTCTTTACTTTTTCTTTTGATTTTTAGCTTTCTTGTTTTAATTTCTTCTTTTGATAGCTTTACTGATCTTTTTATTTGTTTCTTTGTTTTATTACTATTTATTCTCATTTAGAGCTTAGTGTAGTTATACTATTTTTATTATTTTTTTATATTTATTTTCTTGTATATTTTTATTATCATTTATGATTAGTATTTTATTATTAATTATTAAGTGATTATTTATATTATTATTATTTATTTATTTTTGTATTTTGTATTATTTATTATTATATTATAATTTTTATTATTATTTTATTATAAAGGAGGGATATTATATACTCTCCCACTTTAAGGAACTTCGTCCTGAAGTAATTGTGTATTATTTTTATTGTTTATTGTTTATTATTTTATTTACTTCATGTTGCCAACACCCTCTGCTAAACTAGTATAACCAGAAGGCATCGAAAGTTCCCAACACCCCGGGAAATCTCAAGGAATCTCTGTCCTTTTTCCCACTTTCGGTACCAGTCACAAGCCTAACCCAGTCTGTATCCTAGTCCAAGGCTGGCCCCAAGGCTCGCGCCTGACTCAGACCTCATCTACCCCAAGGCAGGCATCCAGTTCGGTACTCAATGACCCCGGACATCTCACAAGGCTGGCCCACTTTCCCCACAACTACTAAGGCGCACAGCCCCAGGCATCGAAGTCGTGTACATCCCTTCTAGACTTCGACATCCCAATCCAATACTAGGCACCTAGCCTAGATCATCAGGCACTAAGCCTGGAATCATCAGGCACCAAGCCTGGAATCATCAGGCACCAAGTCTGGAACCTCAGGCACTTGGCCTTCTCAAGATGGTCCCATAGCTCTTCTAGAGCTATCCATCAAGAGCTATACACAAGATAAAGGAACCATTGGCATATGTAGTGTTGATTGAGTTTTGTCCCCAACCCATATGGTGTTACTTATTCTCCCTCGTGCGTATGGGGTCGCACGAGATCATCAAATAAACCGGCCCTCTCGGCCCATTTGTGGAGTCCTGTGAATCATCACATCTCAACATGCATCCAATGCATTAAGCATGCCATCATAGTATCATAGAAATTAATCCATATACCAAATTTTGCATGTCATCATGAGAACATTCATCATAGTTAATCGCAACATTATGAATAATACATGCTATCATCATAAGTTATAACATCACATCAATTACCTATAATCATGTAGTAAATGAATATGTCAATATACCTTGACATAACATCCTAATTATAAGGATACATTAAATGTATCACAAAACATGATTTAGATTCTCCATAAAAGTATCTGTCTTAGCTAAGGAGCATTATTCATATGTAACAGCACATATTTTAATTCATACAATTGAAATTACCTATATTACCTGTACTTGCCGGCTGCGAAGTGATCACAAGATTTTGGGGACGACTCTCCTCCCAACCGTAGGCTCAATTGTGCAGGATTCTGCTACAACTGGCCACCCCCAAGCCCTCAATCAATGATTACTGCTAGTGCTTCTAAGTCTTAGTATAATATTCTCCCAAGAGAATGAAAGATAGAATCTCGGAATGATGGAATGCAAGAATGCCTCTCATCTTCCTCACCATCTATTAAATAGAACAACATTGGATGGGGAACCACATGCACACACTCCATGTGTCTACATCAACTTGATTTTAGCCTTCTTGTTTTTTATTTTATTACTTTTCTTTGATTTTAGCTTTCTTGTTTATTTTCTTCTTTTTGATAGCTTTACTGATTTTTATTGCTTTCTTTGTTTTATTACTATTTATTCTTATTTAGAGCTTTAGTGTGTAGTTATTACTATTTTTATTTATTTTCTTGTAATATTTTTAATTATCATTTTGTTGATTATTATTTATTATTTATTATTAAGTAATTTATTTATATTATTATTATATTATTATTTATTTATTATATTATTATATTTATTATTTATTATTTATTATTAAAGGGAGGGATATTACACTGGACATCAACACCAAGGATTGATGTGGCTGGGATTTTGTTTAGAAATTTATTGAATCTAGAATTGAAATGTTTGATATTTTCACCTGACTTAGCTTTTAAATTAGAAAGATCATTGATAAGGGATGTAATTGTGTAGTCATCACCAAATTTAGCTAAGAATTTCTCTTCAAACATGTCCCAATTAATAATAGACCCTGGTGGTAATGAGAAATAACATGAACCTACTGATCCTTAGAGAGTGTAGGGAAATAATCTTACTACATAGTCTTCTTCAACTACTCCATTCAAATTAATGGCTAACATATAATTATGGAGATGCTCTTCAACAGGTAATCCATCATCAGGATTAAATTTTGGTATCCATCTTTCAACATGCTTAGGTAGATCATGAATAGGTGCTGCCATTTGCACATCTCTAGGATTGATCCATGGTCTGACTGGTGGTTGTTGCGGTTGTTGCTGTTGTCTTCCTACCATTATTGGGTTTTGGGAGGAAGTGGATATTGAGGGTGTTTGTGTGGAAGAAGAGGCAAGTTGCGTACTTGGGCTAGATGAACTAGCACCAATACCTTAAGAAGAATAGGTATTAACAGGAATGAATGGAGGGAATGAAGGGTTTTGTTGAGGGGAATTCGATAAAACCTCACTAGTTGATGTCTGTGACTCAGATTTCTTAGTCTTCTTTCAGAAAGAAGGGAGAGGAAATTCAAATGGAGGAAATCCAAGCTTTTCACCTTGAGAACGAGTTAGAATCCAAGTGGGTTGTAAAATGGAAGTGATACTTCCTTTAGATGCCTCAGGTGGCACAAAATTTTCTGCTGAAATAGAGATTTCTTATAATTTATTTATTAAAGCATGGACCTCAGGTGATTCAGGATTATAATCTAAACAAGGTGCTTCAGAAATGTACTAGGAGATTTCAAAGGTGACTGCTCAACTTCTGATCTAAAAATAATAGTTTTAGATGAGGATTTAGAAGTTGGAGGTGATATTGAGGGGGAGTGACCCTTAGAATGGTTTTTTAATTTAGATTGAGTTCTCTTAGGCTAGTAAGTGAATATGGATACAAGAAGTGATTTTTATGAATGACTGTGTTTCTGGGATGATATGGGAGCAATAGACCTCAATGAATAGAGAACTTAATACAAAGGCACGGATTACTTCGTGAGGCAAGATAGGTGGAAAGCCTAGCAATTTAGTTCAAGATAGTGCGGAATGGAGAGATTGATAAAGAGGGTGAAAAGGGCATGGACAACATGAATCTTTTTCAACAGAAGAATGAACACTGAACATGAAATTTTCCCACAGGCAGAGCAATAAAATTGAATTCCACCTTAGCTAACTTAGAAAATTTCATTGGAAATGAATATGAAATGAACTATGAAACATAACAAGATACATATGAAACATAAGAGACACATTTGCTACACTCACAACCACATGAATCTCATGAAACAGAGCCACTGCCTTTCGTTAATCCTCTGTAAAAAATATACAATGTAGAAACAGAGTTTCTTTCCCACAGTCGCCTAGAAGCTACAAGCCAACCAACCCTTTGCAAATAGTTTCATACAATATATAGAATGTGCCATGAAGAGATAGAATGCCCAAGGGTTGGGGAGTTACTCGAATCATCACAAAATGAAGGTGGAGAGCCAAACATCAGCTACAGGTGCAGTGCCACAAACATGACAAATGGCTTGGGTGACCCTTTGCCTTCCTTTGCCACTTGGATAACTGACCATCTGGAGTGAAAATACTTTTAAAACCGCCTTAGGTGCCGAGAAAATGAAGTGCATATGAGGGGGCCCACTTGTAAAAAGTCGGGAAGCGAAATTTCGCGAAACAAATGCATTATGGGCCTTTTTTCCTATATGTGCCGCACCCTTTTCTGTATGCGTCACGCCAATTCGAGGCCAATTTTGAGGAACTTGCAGGAGTCCAAAATGTGCCCACGTGTGCTCATTGGAAAGCCTGTCCTGTCTACTTTCCAACCCAAGTGGAATTTGGGAATTTGGAGCTCATTTGCCCCTCCAAATCTGCATTCTCCCAAGACTTCTTCCTGTGTGTCAAAATAGGGGCAGTGAGGCCATTTGTTTGGGTGTTTTTGATCTCCTGGAGACTCAAATCATGCCCAAAATTCTTGCCCGAGTGCCAGTAGTCATGATTTTGCCTGATGAATCCAAAAATGCAAACCATTTCTCATTTGGAGCTCCCAATCCTATGCGTCGCATATAGAGAAAAAACCTGTGTTTGTGCCAAAAAATTTCCATGCGACCAAACGTTTCCCAAATTCCTTGAAATTTGGGCTGGAGGTTCTCTAAGAGGCACTATGTTGGGCCACAGAAGCGTCAGCCAAGATTCGAAGCCGATATTGCTCTTTTTCCTCTTTTGTTGCTTTGCTCAGTTTGGCCTTCAAGCTCCTTATTCGGGCCTTTACACTCATGTTTCGTGCCCTGTAATGACAAGCCATCCTCCTCAATATGGTTTTGTCCCTGTCTGCCTTCTCCAGCAGTTTCTCCAAGTGTAGATTGGCCTGATCTAACCAAGACTCACGGTCGTTGTTGATCTCTTGCTCCAAGGTAGTGAGCTCGATCCTCCTTTGCTAGGCAGCTTGTCGATTTTCACAAATGCTTTGCAGCTCTATGATCGTCTGCTGGTCCTCAAGCTGTTTGTTTCTCTGCTCCCGATACTTGATGACCTATATAGCCCTCTCCATATTGAGTATCAAGTCTTGTATCTCCGAGTCCTACTCCTGAATGGTCATCCTAAGTTTGACATTTTCTGCCTCTGCCTCATCATCCTGAATGAAGATGACATCAGTCTCCTGTACACCTGACGGCCCCTCATCATGCACAAGCTTCTTACCCTTGTCCAATACCTGTGTAGTTGATGCCGGAAGTGAGACCCCTTCCACCCTGGGTGGAGATAAAACTTGCTTTGCTACTGCAAACAAGTGCCTATTGCCTCTCTGATATGTAATGAAAACTAGCATGATAGTGGTCTCATGATGCTCATGCTGATTAGAAGGACCACCCAACTCCTGCTTTGGCTCTGATAGTACCTGTGGTGTGTTGAAGAAGTCACGGGAGATGAATTCCTCCCAAGCAATGCCCTGCAATCCCAACTGATGATCTACCAAAATCCAGATAAGAGCAAAGTGATACACACTGTTGAGCTGCTACTGATGGGTCTTATGCAACATGAAGGTGTTCATCCTCTCTATATTCCTGCATATGAAAAACGGGAGGTTCATCATCCTCACCCTAGTAAAGTGCATGAGCAAGCGGATGTGATAGGCATACAGTCGAGAGAACCTCCCCTCACAGCTGAAGCACTTCATGATCAATCTCATGAGCAGAGCATAGTCATCTTTCAAGTATCTGAAGGGAAAGACTCTTATGAGCTCATTCAAGAATCTGGCTTTGATGTAAGGCTCATAGTGTTTCCTTTCCACCTTCTTCTTCTTATGCCACTGTTCTCCAACATTTAGTATACCTGTTGCCACTGATATAGCTTCGGGTGTCAATGTGAAGGTGACCCCGGCCAAGGTATACTGACCTCCATGTAGATGAAGCACAAACAAATGGGCCAAACTCATGATGGACTCTGATATTTGCCACCCTTTGACAAAATTCAAAACATGATAGGTGCTAGAAGCATGACATGTCAAGAGGGCATGCTTGTAACTTGGTGAGGGTAGTGGGTTCATCCTTGACATGTTTGCCACTCTTGTGGTGCCTCCTGGGAGCCTGCTCTTCTGAGGATGAGTCACTATGTGTATCCCTCTCATGCTCAGACGAATGCTGTGATGTCATGACTGCAATGTGGACTGTGATTAGGCTGCCCTTTTGATGATGGTGTGAGGCTGGGTGCCTTTGTAATATCTGTTACCAAGGGGAACAATGAAACAGGGATTGTTAGGAAGGGAGTGACGAAATGGGGATAGGGTTTATAGGGAGAAATTTGTTATGGATATGGGAGGAGTTTGGGTATTTTGATGGGGTAGGGTTTGGGGTTTTGTGTTGACCAAATAGTGGAGGAATAGGGGAGAGGGTTTGGTAGTAGCTTAGGGTAGGGAGTTTATGAAAAATGAGAGAGGGAGGATGGGAAAAGTGATGGGTGAGGGGAAAAAGGGAGTGGAGTGAAACCTTGGCACTTAACAAGACATTTAAACAACCCTAGCCATCAATTTCTTGGCGATTTCTTATGGTCGATTTTATACATTTTGGTGGCATCGAAATATCTCTATAAACACCCTATCATTGACAAAACTTAATGAGCAAGTGATTTTAAAGAGCCTACCTCTCAATTTGATAGGCTTCACCAAAATTTGGGAGTGTTTGGGCACTTGTTTAGTCCCCTGTCTGTGTGTGTCGCGCGCAAAGCCCAGTGCGCCACGCCCTGGGTATGCATCGCGCCCTTAGGAAATCTGCACTGTGGGTAGGCTGCGTGTGCGCCGCGTCCTCTGTGTGCGCCGCACTCCTGGTTATATGTGCCGCGCCCTCCAAAGCCGTCTCCAACTCACTCAATCGCTCACCAATGCACACTCACACCTTCACAATGCTTCTCCAAGGATTTTAATAGCACAATGCCTTTGTTTTAGACAAAAATTTCTATATATAGCCTTGGAAGAGATGGGTTTAATTTTTTCCTCTTCAAAAACCCATTTTTCTAATGTTTGAGTTTTGCACTTTTTCACTGACTTGAAAACACACTGATTTTCACTTTCCCTTTGAAATTCTAGTTCGAATGATGCAATTTTTGGCACTCTTTGTAGGGATTGCACGACAGGACATTTGGCCATGGAAACCATGACCGCATCTGAAAAAATCAACTGGCGACTTTTTTGAAAATTTTGTCAAAAATGACACTGTTTGACTTTTCTTCAAAACAGAGTTTTGAAGAAGAGTCGGAGTCTATCCACATGATGATGAAGCTCTTTGAACCATAACTATGTAAGGGCCTCACTCTAGCCTGCATGGATTTACTGGACATGTTCAAAGACCAAATTGATGAATTCCTAGACCTAGACCTCGAAATGACCTTTGTCCTTTAAAGGAACAGACCTTGACTGTCATGGACTTTGATGATTACTGGCAAAAGACTTGAGCCAACAGGAGCCAGACATGAGGGGGAATGACTATCATGACCTTCTCCGTCAGATTATGGCATGCCCCTAGGGGAATACAACTGGGAGAATGGAGCGGGACACCTAAACATGAAATGCATAAAGAGTTTTGATCTCTGACGGAGGACTGACCAGACCGACTCTAACATCAAGTATTAATTTGTGCTAAGTTTCTAACATTAGTATGTTCTAAGTAAAATTATGTTAATAATACCTAATGTTAAATAGATCTAATATAACCTATGATATAATCCTAATCTATGTAGTCCTATACTACTAACTAACTATATTATATATATTTGACTACGTATCAATACTAAATCTAATATAATATGGTAATATTACTATATTACAATGCTATAAACACTACACTCAACTTATAAATTAATTCTATGCTAAATTATTAGTATAAATGTACATAAGATCTAATAGTTACAACATGTATTAATATTATCCTAAGTTTAATATTGATACTAATACTATGGAGTTAAATAATATCTTAAGTGAATATTGTTTATTCCCTACAATATATTACATAGTATCATAATATTATCCTAAGTTAAATATTGATACTAATACGATGGAGTTAATAATATCTTTAGTGAGTATTGTTTATTCCCTACAATATATTACATAGTGTCATAACCAAATTAGATTTATGTTACAATAAATAAGATATTCCTACACTATAATATTAATCTATGTTAAATGTTAAAACTAACTCTACAATTGAATGTTACAGTAAGAATAATCTGAAATGTTAAAAATGTTTAATTATGTTACATGTCATTACTTTAGCAAAAAGGAAAAGTCAATTTATATACAAAAGTTTACAATATTTTTACAACTCCTCTATATTGATATTTTTATTTATATAGATTTAAGATCTAAATCAACATAAAGGCTTGCTAAAAACCACTCAACAATGAGTTTGCCTCTTTAAGAGAGGACTTGATGCAAAAATGAGATAATAAAACTGCGGGTCTATACTAAGATGCAAGCAAGGAAAATAACCCTATTTCGAATTGGAAAAGGATAGCATTTTCTCAATCCAAGATAAATTTGACTAAATTAGGGGGAAATGATTGTTTGAATGATCATTGAATTTAGATAATAAGATTAAATTGCAACATGTAAAATAGTTTGCATTTTGCAATTTATTGAAACACTTTATGCGTATTAAATTTACTTTAATAAATAGTTATTGAAGAAAATTCGAAACACATAATTGAATCCTAATTAGAAAGAGTTGAATCCCTTATATGATTTTCATTAATTGAAAGAAAAATTCTGTTTTATTATTGTTTAGTACATTCGAGTCTCTATGAATTCATACTGGATCCTAATTTCATTCTGCCCTGCAAAGAAAATTTTAACAGATACTTTAGCATCATATAATAAACGATATGAGAATAGTGCTCAATATCATAAACATAATACTACTTAGAATGAAATTAAAAGCATCCAAGGAAAATCTAGCTGTAATGTCTAATTTCAAATTCAAACAATAGTATATTGGACTGGAATTTTATTAAAATAAAACCAGAAATTCATTACAAGCATGTAGTCCTTAACGCAACATATGACTCCATGAGGAAAATGTCTACAAAAGTACAAGCCAACCTTTCATCTCAAATCCAAATTGCTTTGCCTTTCTTCAATTAAACTCTCTTTACATTACAATAGTGCAAATGCTCAAAAATAATGATTGCAAAGAAAAATCCCCTTGTAATGTGGATCTGGAACGTCTATGAAATGCATATCTAAGCTTTTTTTATAGCCCCTTGAATTTTCCTCCTTGGTTTTGTGCTCTAAATCTTCCACTATCTAGCCATAAAATATGTTGGCAATGTTTATCATTTCCAACAAATCATTCACTCCTTCTATTACCAAAAACAAAATGTTGTTAAACTTGAAAAAACCAATAATAACTATGAGAATAATTTTCTAACAAATCTTTTCCTTTTTTCAAAACACAATGTACATAAATAGGAAAAAGTTCAGCTGCCCATGATTTCTTATTGTTTGATCTTACAAAATATGATTTTTGATCTCCGATGCTAGCTCCACAAATATTATTCCTTTTCCACTTTTGATATGGAAGCTAGAATCCATCGAAGGGCTAGATTTGTTACATTTTGATGAGTTTGCATCTCAACAAAGATCTGATAAAAGATGGAGGTTTTGGCAATATTGGCAAGGTATGAGCTCCTTGCAGCGTCAAATATATTATTGTCATGGAAAACAAAATATACAATGCCACAAATGTGCACAAAGCCAACGATATTCATGGCGATGAGAAAAATTTGAGGGGTTATGAGTAATCGATGACTCCAAGACCATTATTGACTAAATATTCATCAATTACTTCAAATATTGTGTGGATAACTGGTGATATACATGGCATAATATTACACGTAGATGCATGCCAGCTCCCGTGAGATGATCTTTTAGTCTTTTCTATTTACCGCCTTGTTGCACTTAATACGATTTGGGTTTAATTATGATGTGCATGAAATATTATTTAAGCTAATGTTCCTCCCTTTTCTAGATTTTCCCTGTAGAACATTGACATGGAACCTATATAAACTCATGGTGACTAGCTAGTTAGATAGACTACCTTTGTCACATGGAAATTTACCCAAAAAAATAATTTAGGATGAGAAAAATAAGCCGGGGCATCTCTTGTTTGATATTTGTTGATGCCGCATACAACCTTTGCATGCTTACTTTGTTGAGATTGAATGTTATAATCTTGGAATATCTCCACTCAAACATTGTGGAATGTGTGGTTCTATTTTAATAAAATTTCAGTCCACTACACTATTTCTTGAATTTGAATTTATATGCTGCAGCCATATTTTCTTTGGATGATTTTATTTATTTATTTATTTATTTAATTTATATTTTATATTTTTATATTTTATATTTTTATTATTTATTTATTATTTATTTTTCTGGGTAAAGACTAATCTACTTATATTAAAAAAACTGTAAAAATATATACAAAGAGGTTTGAACCTCTGAGAGTGTCATGGCAGCTCTCTATCAGAAAATCTTTACAAAACTGTCTGTTCCACCTGCTATGAGGAACGTTATACATTTTATGACAGGCTAGAGCAGACTTATGAGAAATTAGTAAAAGATCTTATAGGCCTGAAAAAGTTGCTGGTTGCCTGAGTGTAACAAGAAAGATCTGCTCGATTGCTGGACATTAACAAAAAGACCAAAAAAAAATTTGTTGGCTCGCCGCTGGCTGGCTGGATTCGTCGCCAACCTCCATACGCTGATCCATAAAAACTGAAGACCAAAACAGAGCATGTATCCTGCCGCATCCAAAACCTGGCTTGACATTACTTGGGTTTCCCTGATCATTGCTCCATCTCCTTGTCCGGGGTGCGCTCCCAAGTAACCTCCACACCATCTTCGACATCCTCGGGCCTCATCCCCGGAGGCAGCTTGAGATATAGAATGTTTGCAAAAGTGTTATTAGGCTCATCTGCCATGGTATTCTTCTGAGGCGAGGTCTGCCTAATGTCTTCCATGTCCTGAGGTGCCTCTGCCTTCTCCTGTATAGGAGCTAGAGTGCCTTCATCCTTCATGCTAACTATCTCCTGAAGAACCTCTGCCTGCTCCTCTGAAGGAGTGTAAGTACTCTCTTCCTCCAACTTACTCTGTGATGAAGGGGCATATGAACTTTCTTCTGCTCGCCTGCTCTGCGAGGAATTGTCCGAAGTAGAGGGCGATTGCTCCTTAGAAGCAGCCTCCGGACTTGTAGTCTCCTCATCTTCTTCCGAGAAGATGACAGTCACCAGAGCTGAAATCAACGGTCTGTTTAACCGGCTTCTAAATTGAAATCTTGTTGATTGCACAAAATTACTGATAGAATGGCCAGACTCTTCTGATCTTGTCGAAGGGGGCGAAGCAAAGGTGAGATGCGAAATACGACGAGGAGCTGGACTGCCTCTCCCTCCAGAGCCTCCCCGTTGGCCCGAATTACGCCCGCGCCTTGGGGTGGCTCTTAAACGAGGAGCCATATACTTGGTCTGGTGTGAGACAAGCGAACTTAAATACAGGGGTTGCTTCGACAAAGCCTGAAGGCTGGTGGACACCCAGATGGAAAGCCAAACAGAACCCACTCTGAACTCGAGAGCTAAGAATGAAGCGTTAACAGGGTTGATAAACACGATGTGGAGGGAGGAGGTCGAATTGAGAGCCTTACTCACCGCCGCAAACCGCCTCATGAACTTCCAATGTTGCTGCGACTGAGAAAAAGGCCTTTCCACCCGAGCTCCAATCGGCCAGAGACAGCCTTTGTCACCTTCCTCAGACCCCAACGCGCCAGCACCATCCGTTTCCTCTGATATCAAGCTCTCATCCTGCAGCCAAGCCAGGACTGGAAAGAATGTCCGTGTAACCAAATTCGCCATCCTGATATCGTCTCTGTGTGTGCTTGGGGATGGTCTCTGCATTGAATGGCATTGAATGCCTTTACTCTCAATCTGATTAATATCCATCAGATCAATCCTGTTCGGCTGCGCGCTGTAACCTCCGCGTGGCATACTCATTAAACGCCTTTTAAACACGAATACGATCACCCGCATCCGAGTTTTCTTTGGATGATTTTAATTTCATTCTAAGTAGCATATTGTTCCCTGATGTTGAGCACTATTGGCTTG
This sequence comes from Pinus taeda, assembly GCA_000404065.3. Taxonomy (NCBI): domain Eukaryota; kingdom Viridiplantae; phylum Streptophyta; class Pinopsida; order Pinales; family Pinaceae; genus Pinus; species Pinus taeda. The sequence goes on from APFE031139543.1 coordinate 46,708, forward strand.
TCAATTGCTATATGTTGCTCAAGCTCTATTAAATTTTTCTTTGCGGGCCATACTGAAGTTAAAATTGAAGTTGAATTCATTAAATTGGAATTTGATGAATAATAACTAATTATTACCATTTATAGGCTTATTTTTCTTTTTATTGCTTCGGTTAAAATGAACTATTTATTTTAGGATAAGCTAATCATATAATTAAATATACTTGATTGAATCCATATATGTAAGCTAAATTTCTTTAATGGCTACTTATTAAAGCATATTTCACATACATCATGGCATTAATCTCTTGTGGGTTTCAAATTATTTTGGGACATGCATTTGAAAATTAATTCTCGATCTAATCATATAAATAGTCTTTTCCATTGATTAGTTCATTTTCTCTTGGATTGGAAGAAGGTTATCTTATTCCAATTCAAGATAGGATTAATTTCTTTGCTTGCACTTTAGTATAAACCCACATTTGCATTCTTAGCTTTGCATCAAGTCCTCTCTTAAAGAGGAAAATTCATTGTTGAGTAGTTTTGATCAAGCCCTAAATTTCATCAAGAATTTATATTGATCTAGATCTTTAATATATATAATTAAAAAAAATCAATATAAAGGAATTGAAAGTTATTGTACATTTTGTATAGAAATTTGTACTTTTATCATTGGTAGATTAATGATATGTAGTTTTTGATGTTTTGTATCATTTACAATTGTTACTTTCTAATGCTTCATCATAGGACTAATTTTAATTCAAATTAATAAATTTATTTTTCATAGGTTGGTATTTTATATGATACTTTATATTTTTATAGGATTACATCACTTATTGTAATATTAATTTGATTTAATATTGTATAAATAGATAACTGCATTAAATATGATAACATGTAATACATATTAGAATAGGAACATTCATTTTCATAGGTTATATTAGGATTATATATAAATGTATAAAAATATTTATATATATATATATATATAATATAAGCTTGTATATAAATAATTATAAGTACAATTTTGGTAGTATTTAGTTAGATCTACATATATATTAACACCCATATAACATTAACATTTCCTTCACATAACTTATTAAGATAAAGCTAGAATAACAGTAACATTAGGCTAAGATAACCTTTATATTGGTCCCATGTGACAAGCTAACTGGACCCATAACCAGTCGGAACCACTAGCCTGAATGGAAAAGGGTTTAATTGGGGCCTTGATTGGGTGGTCTCTCCTGATGTTGATGGAGAACATTTTTTCTCATCAACACATTCATAAGAAAATCTAGGAGTTGACTATTCTCAAATGTATCTGATAGGCGTGGCTCCTTCGGCCAAAGATAATCTTTGAAATAATCAACTTCACAGCTACATGCTTCCATGAGAGATATACACTCCAAAATCGAGTTAGGTACAAGAGTCCTACATGGAGATGAATCAAATGAAATAGAATATTCAATTTGATTAGAAATTGAATCTTGAAAATTAGAAATATTATATCTGAAATACAAAACATCTTTCAAGAAGGAATTTACATCTAGTGAAACCATGCGAAGAAAATAATTTTGTGAGAAAACCTAGAGCTAACTTAGTTTGGGGATCTTACTATAGTTGCAATATCATGACATAACCATCAATGAATTTTGAAGTGCCTCTAACTCCTGACAAGTCTAAAATTTTTTAAGGATTGTAAAATCACATTTTAAAGATTGAATCAAATGGAATGCATGGTGTGTGGATAACCACTACCAGTAATTTCAATAAGACCACTAATATACGGATGCTAACCATCTCTATCACTGATTTGATCATATTTTAAAACTTCAACAACCATATTACCCAAGTCAAAATATACTTTTAATTAAACATCTAAGGATGGATAGACTGGATCAATTTCATGAGTAACTCGAACATAATAATTTTCTTCATGCAAGATTGGAAATGACAAGGGATTGAATGGATACTCAGTGATTTGATTGTTTCCTTTTTCATCATGAATAACCTCACTACCTTGTGTCAATTCAAAATCCAACTTATTAGATGATGAACTTGAACAACATTGAGTATATTCTTCACAAGTTAATGCTTTAAAAATGATATGGCACAAGTGATAGTGAAATGAAGAGGAGGTTTCCATACGAACATCTTCTTGTACGAAATCATATTCTAGACTGATTCTTTCAAATTAAAATCTTTTTGAGAAACCGAAAGATCAGCTGGTGCACTTGGGAATTCATCATCATACACATCAACATTGTCATTATCATTAGAATGATGGTTGCCCAAGACTATAGATTCATTATTCAAATTAACTTCATCTGATTGACTATTGAGATTAGTAGATTGAAAATCATCTAAGAATGAAGGAACAACATCTTGACATAGAGTGTTTCGAAAGAGGAAAAATAGATCAAAATTATCTTCACTTTTTTACTCTAACTGTGTAATATGACCACCTTGCATTTTATCACAATTTGAACCAACAACTTGAAAATCAAGAGATTCTAAAGAACTAGCTGGTGAACCAAATTGATCAAGTGGATCAAGGTATAAAGAGTCATGATGTGTAGATGATAGAGGATGACGGGTGTCCCTTGAAGAAGTAATACTTTTAATGGAACCAAATTCAAGATTTAGGTTAAGAATTCTAATATCATTTTGACGAATGAGACGATTAGTCTTCATCCTAACCTCCATGAACCATTCCAAGGTTTCCTCCATTGGATTCGGATCGTGAGAAGTGAATGAAGGCTGAAAACTTGGATAAACCATTTTATTTGAAAATTTCCACACCAACATTATCACCAGGGGGCACCCAAATTGGTATTGGAAAAGGAGGAGGATAAGGAACAAAAGGAATAGTAAGTTCCTCCTATGAAATTAGAGATGTCTCATGATCTACAAATGTTGGGGAAGCAGAAACATCAAGGGGTTCATATTCACCATGAAAAGAGATATGAACCAAACGCTCAAACTTTTGTTTAAAGAAATGCAAAGTTGTATCTTCTTTAGTAAATTCACAACATAGGTGAAGAAATCTATTAGAAAAATGCTCAATTGAACCATTAGGGTTCATTCTTAGTTGACTAATAATTTTAAAGACATCATGGTAATCATACTTATCCAATTCTAAATGAATCTCCTTGATGAAGTGTTCAAAAGAATGAATAGAAGAAGATGGCAAGGTATGGCACCATCGATTAACTCAACCTTCGAGAGAGAGGAGGAAAAGCACACAAGCAACCTATTCACATTCGATTTCATAAAATTCACAAAAATATAGAAAATTAGATATGTGCTCAGTTATGGATATTTCACTCTCAACATCAAACTTTATTTGAGACAAGTTATAAAATTGTTCCTTGGAGATGAAAATTTTACCTTGGGATAGGTTAGAAAAGCACTCCGGGATTATGATTTGGGGATGATCCATTTAAGATAAGAGATTAAAAACAGACTCAATGTTCACATCTTGTCATCCGACCCTTCTTCTAGTGCCAAATGTTGATGGTGTTGGAAATCCGCAAACCAAGGTGACCTCCCTGATGTGAATTCCCAATTAGACCTCACACCATTTGGAGTAGGACCCCCATCCATAGTATCGACCCGACCACCATAAATTTAAGGTTTTCCTCGGCTACAATGTATTACATAAGATATTACACACACATCCTTTGAGATCAATAAGTAAGTTGACACTGTGAAGCACCAATTGGACTGTGGAAAAGGAGACATTCACAAGGGGAGACAAAATTGAGTCTCTAGGAGAAAGTAATAATACTATCATGTTGGGTGTGGAGCCTGATTATCTTCTTTATTCATAGGTATCACCACGTTGGACCCCAATTCCTAGTGGGCAGCAACGACGCCTGTTGAATCACTGTCAGGGGGGGTTTAGGGGGGGCGACAATGGTTTTATGAGCCCCCCCTTGGCAAGGGTTCAAGGGAAACACCCCAAAGCTAAAATTAAGTGTAAAAGTTCCTTGTAAAATATTGCAATTTCTTAGTCAATATGGGTTTTTCATTAGCCTAATGATATGATGGTAGAAGTTATGTTCAATTTAGGGTTTTTTTCCCTATAAGGCAACACCTCTTTATATATGAGGGAAGAGTATTTCGGTTGTGTATATGTGTATTTTGAGTGAGAAAAAAAGAGGATATTGTGTAATAGTGAAGAGGAAATTACAACGGATCTATTGTAGGTTGTATCTCTTCATTTTGTTGAATAATGTAAAAGGAAGGACTGGCTATTTCTCTGTGGACATAGCCCAAACTGGGTGAACAACATATATCTGTGTCTCTCTTGTTCTATTCATTTTTTGTGTTTGTGTTTCTGCAATATTTATGTGTACCATTGCTCTATGATATATAATTTCTAATAATGGTGTCAAAGTCGAAGGTATTTTTTGCTAATAAACTTGCAAGAGATAAGGGTTCCTAGTTTGAGTGGGAAAAATGGAGGAAGATGGCAGGTTTAGGGTTGAGAAATTTGACAACCAAAACTACCAGCTGTGGAAGATGCAGATGGAAGATTATTTGTATCAGAAAGATTTGTACCTTCCATTGAGTGAAAAAATAAAGAAGTTGATGAGTATGACAGACACAAAATGGGAGATTCTCGACAGAAAGGCACTTGGAACAATACGACTATGCCTTGCAGCGTCATTAGCCTTATTTCAAAGGAAATGACAATAGAGGGTTTAGTGTCAGAATTGGCCAAACTATATGAAAACCCCTCGGCCTCAAATAAGGTATTTCTTATGAAGCATTTATTTAATATTAAGATGTCAGAAGGTGGATCTATTGCTGATCATTTAAATGAATTTAATATGGTTACCAGTCAGTTAAGTTCTGTGGGGCTAAATTTTTATGATGAATTTAGGGCTATATTATTTCTATGATCATTCCTAGAAAGTTGGAATGGATTAATTATGTCCATTAGTAACTCTATCTCTAGATCTAGTACTTTAAAGTTTGATGATGTAGTTGGTGCGATCCTTAGCAAGGACATGCAATGAAAAAACTTCGGTGAGACATTAGGTAATGATTTGACTGTAGAGACCAGGGGAAGAAAAATGGAAAGATTAAAGAGCCCAGGATATCGCAGTAAGTCAAGGAAAGACATATCCAAGTCCAAGTCAGAGATAGTGTGTTGGAAATGCGGGAAGAAGGAACACTTGTAGAAAAACTGTAAGTCTAGGAAGGGAAAAGATAGAGATGCACAACAAGAAAACGATTATGAAGTGAATGTGACATGTGATGTGTTGGAAGATGATTTGATTATTTCATTAGAAAATATTATTAATTCCTCGATGGTAGATTCATGAGACCTATTCCATGCCACATCTGATAGGAAACATTTTCATGATTATGTTCAAGGAGATTTTGGACATGTTTGTTTGGGTGATGATAAACCCTGTAAAATCATTGGAATGGGTAAAGTTTTCATAAAAAAGCAGAGTGGAAACGAATGGCTATTGAAGGAGGTAAGGCATGTTCCAGATCTAAAGAAAAGTCTAATTTTAATGGGGTGGTTGGGAGGAGAAGTCTATGTAACTACTTTTACAGATAAAACCTGGAAGGTCACTAAAAGAGCCCTATTAATAGTAAAAGGAGAAAATGTTGGTACATTATATTTATGAAATGGTATTTGTAATTCTATTAATGCTTTAATCTATACAAGATTAGATACAACTTTGTGGCATCATAAGCTTGGGCACATTAGTGAGAAGGGGATGTAGATTCTTCACTCAAGAAATTTGTTGCTAGGTTTGAAGCATGTTGATTTTGATTTTTGTGAGAATTGTGTTTATGGAAAATAGAAGAGAGTCAGATTTCTCAGAGTTGGTAGAGAAAAGAAGAGTTGAAAATTAGAGCTTGCACATAAAAATGTATGGGGACCTACTCAGGTATCATCTCTCGATGGCTCTCGCTATTATGTTACTTTTATTGATGATGCAACCAGGAGAACCTAGATTTATTGTATTTGAAAAAAATCTGATGTATTTGATAGTTTCAAGAAATGGAAAAAATTGGTTGAGAATGAGACAGGAAATAAGTTGCAGTGTCTCAGATCAAAAAATGGAGGTGAATATTGCAACAAAGAGCTTAATAAGTATTGTTCAAATCATGGAATTCGCAGAGAGAAGATAGTTCCAGGAACACCATAGGAAAATAACGTGTCAGAAAGGATCAATAGGACAATCATGGAGCGTGCAAGGTGCATGAGATTACATGTAGGATTTCCTTTACAATTTTGGGCAGATGCTGTAGATACTATTGTTTATCTAATAAACAGAGGGCCTTCAAGTTCCTTGGATGGTGGTATTCCAAAGGAGGCATAGCCAGGTAAAAATATAAACTACTTATTTTGAAATATTTTTGGTTGTGAAGCTGTTGTAGTGGCTACAACCACCCTCCAAAATTTGTCCTTAGCTTCGTTTTGAAGCCTCCCTACCAACCATCTTCGTAACATGTCTTAAACTGTCAAGTACATATGCTTCATTGGTTTTTCAGTAGATTTCTAGCCTGTGCATGTCAGTTTGCTTTACTCCCCTCGCAGGTTGTAATTCTAGACTTACACTTGTTAATGGATGAGAAATTCCCTCAAAAAACTGGGTAATTCTGGAGGGGAACCAAACCTCCCTCCAAAAATTTCCCAAATCTGTTGGGCTTAGAAATTGCGCATGCAGCCTGTTAACACCCAGGTTGTTCCCTATGACTCCCAAGGGAATACGGCCGGGGTAACCACTAACCAATCTTTGGACTACAGCTTCTAGCCCAGCTGTAATCAGAGAGGGCTCTCTCTGTAAGGTTTGTCATTGTTTTTATGGAGTTTTAGGCTAGTTATGAAGTAAAGGCTTGTTTGTTTTTGTTTGGTTGGGAGGATGTTTTCTGATAATTTTGAAGTGTTCTCTGCAGGTAAATTAATCCATTGGGAAATGGGGTCTGTAGCTGTTGTTTCCTTCAGATCCTGGTTTAGTGCTGCTGGAATTACAGGGCCTTTATATATTTCATAAAACAAACTGTAAATTGTGAGGGTGAAGTGTGAATCAACTAGTGAAGAGCAGTTAAGAATTCTTTACTGAGATGGGATGTGAGAAAGGGACCTATTACTCAGGAGGAATACCTGAATTCCTGAAACAATAGATCACTGTGCTGATATAGTGTGAAAGGTAGCAATTAAGAATTACACTTTCATTACCATAACTGAAGAAAACATTTATAATAGCTTAGATTGAGTTCAGGGTAATCTGTGATTAAATCCTGAGGCTATTCTTTTTCCTTGTTATTAGATATTTAAAACCTGGAAAACATGAATGATATATGAAAGATAGATAACATATAACAGAGAGTAACAAGAAAACTTATTGAGCCATGAAATACGCAGGAATCCTGCAACATTCAGCCATACACCAGCAAGACATCAAGAGACACAGAGCTTTGGAAATCCCATCATCCTTTGTATTAATTCTCTGAAGATTTACAATAGAAGAGGAATAGAATAGATATCAAGAGATTTCTTACATCCGGTGTCCAACCCCTGCTAACAAATGCGAGGGGGAATATATAGAAGTATATTACAAAATATCTCAGGCATTGAGTCATCTGAGAGGGAAAATATCTCCACCAACTCATTCAGAGATTGCAGATGAAAAGTTATTGCAATCTTTAATGAACTATAAAGGCTCTTAACTCCTGTCAGAACAATCTTGACCTTAGGGGCTCACGGAGTCGGTTGAGCGCTTTGATATAACTGCTGAATGACGTGTCTGTGCAGCTGTAATTTCCTGTGTCTTCTCGGCCTTGTCACCTGTGACTGTTGATGCTGCTGTGGTGGCCGAATACCTGTGCTGAGTTGGCTCAGCCTCTTCTGCATACCTGCTGATGTGTCTTTGTCCTTCTGTGTATGAGATTCAAAATATTTTCAAAAGGAAAAATCACAATTACTGACTTTGGTTTAACAGTAATCGTATCAACTCTTCCCATACCTCTGATGAAGGCAACTGATGTTTCAAAATTGACCCCATGGTCTCATCAGCCTCTGTATATTTATAAAAATGAGGGGGCTCATCAAATAAATGTGTAATTTCACTCCTAATAAAAAATAGATTTTCAACTCTGTTAAAGAGGACCTGCCCTGTTACTGGTCCTGCTTCTGTTGATGCACTAGCTGCCTCTGAAATCTGAGTTGCTGCAAAATTTTTTACTCTCTTAGCATATTTCTCATGTGAGAGTAACTTTCCTGATGGATCCAATGGGCTAGGAAGCCCCCTGTTTTGTAGTGCCATAAACCTGTTCTGGAATTTGTTGATATCTGCTTGCATGTCCTGGGTTCTTCTTTCCAGGGTCTGAATAAGGTTTCTTAATGTCAGGACTCTTCTGATTAGTGAGATGGTCTCTGTCCTGTTTCCAATTCCCATTTTTATCAGCTGGGAGCTTGTCCTGTAGTTTAGCACGTCTATCATCCTAGTGGCAATCTCAGGCATACTGCCTAGAGATGCCCTTGCCCTTTGTATCTCTTTGCGTGCTCTTCCAACGAGCGCTATTTGCTCATGTATGGCCTCAATATACTCCCACTGGTCTGTTATAGACTGGCCAATATTGCCCCAGATGACTCTTTTAAGCTCTGATGTAACTTTGTCCAGTGTGAGCTCTTTTTCTAGCTCAGCAATCCTTTTCTTGAGGGCTTTTACCTCCCTCTCTCTCCCAGCCACATTCTGTTTTGATTTGTCATATTTTTCATTTATTTTCACCAGATTGTCCTGGGCTTGGCTCAGATCAGACATCTGGGACTCCAAGACCTGAATTTATTTCCTTAGCTTCTGCATGTCCAGGCTTTCATCCTGCTCTGTTGTTGGTGCCGAGGTAGTTGGTGCTGAAGTGTCTGGGGCTGCTTGCTGTACTTGTTGGCTGGGAGGGGCAATGTCTTGAGGGGTTTCCTCAAGATTTATTGTTTCTGGAGGTGGCTGTGAGGATTTCCTTGCCTCCTTTTGTTGTAATGCTGCTTCTAATGTGGCTTCTGACTCCTGCAGCTTTTCCTGAGTTTGGATGAGCTCTTTATATAGTGTCATTAGTAGAGAAGTTGCATCCTTTTCCTGCCTCTGCTGGGCAACCTCTTCTGTTTGTGGGTGAAGAGTTGCTGGGATTTTTAACTTCTTTTTTAATGTTGCCATATCAGCATCCCTTAGCCTGAGGACTTCTTGCACAGCTTTAACATCTTAAGGATCATGCCCAAACTCTATTATAATTTCTTCCAGAGCTTTGATCCTGTTGTCCTTAGCTTGAAAGGAAGCCCTTTCCAACTCAAGTTGTGCAGCAGTGTTATTCAGGCTATTCTGCAGCCTGTAGTTGACCAGGGTC
>APFE031139543.1:57733-76402 GCA_000404065.3 Pinus taeda
AACACCTTCTCTCTGGACAAGTTCAAAAACTGCTCATGCATCTTATCTGAAATGTATGTAGCATAGTCATAACAGATAGGAGTCTTGCCAGGGGAAAACATTGTTATCATTACTAGTACAGTTTCCTCAATAAATTCTAGTGATTTGTACCCCAAAACTGAACTAATCATATATGCAAGGTCTACACCCAGTTGATTGAGGTAGCCATCAAAAATGGGAGGGTGCAGCACTGTGTCAGAGTTTGTAATGAATAATTGATTTAGCTTCAGGATCTGTGCATCTGTTAATACCTTGGCTCCTTGGTTGATCAAGTCCAATAGGGACAAGGGGACCAATTTCTTCTGGGTCTTGAACTGCAGCATTTCCCTGATGGCCTCAGGGGTCATGTAGAATACTACTGCACCTGTAGGGTCAAGCACAGCCCTCTGCATGGGGTCATAGCAGACAGCACATAGGTGAATCAGGTCAAGGAACTGGTTGACCTGGGGGAGCTTGAAAATTGGGAGGAAGGAATCCCAAATGCCTAGAATTTCTGTCCCATCCTTATGTCTGGCTTTGAGCTCGTTTAATAGATGAATGTGGAACTTGCATTTTGATAAGGAGTCCTCTGAGATTTGGTAGTCTAGGTCTGCCAAATCCTGCCACTCCAGCTCTCTCTGGGGGGGCATTTAGGGGAGCAACATTGAGGGCTACTGGTGCCGCTGGAGTCTCCATGTTTGTTTGGATACTGCTTGATAAATAAGAAAAGCACTACCTGTGAAAGGAAGGGTAGCAAGGTAAGTCCACAATAATTGGAATACTGTTCGGCTCCTTGAGAAGGCAAGTTACAGTGTTTAGTAGACCTTTCTTGGTAATTGAAAGCAGGTTATGGATTCCGATTCACGACTGCGTGAACGGAAAAGGGTTTTTCACTGAAATGGCAGTCTGAATGTCTCGGCTGGTGAAATTCGACCGTTAATTTTCCAAGAGGGAGCTGGGTTTAAGTAGTTTTGTGTTGATTTTTAAGCGTTTTCTGTGCTTAAGGTGTTCTTAGCAATTACTGAGAAACACCAGGTTTCAAAGAGGTTTTTACGGACAAATACCTGGCAGATGGATTGCTTGGGTCAGAACAACAGTTGGGTACGCGCGCTGAAGCTCTGTGGTGGTTTTGAACTGGTTGGCGAATTCTTCGTCATAAAGCGCATGCAGAGAGTGCAGAAGTGTTTTTGTTAAAAAGTGCAAAAAACACGTAATTTTGGCAAAATATGGCTTTTTTGGCTTATTGGTGCCCTTTTTAAAAGACGTCAGCATGACATCAGCAAGTGGGTCCGGGTTGGATGACGTCAGCAGGACGTCATCAGGTGACCTGGCGGCCTAAGACCGGTCCACGGGGCCGGTGAGGTGGCGGCCAGGTGGACGAATGGTGGACAGGGCATGCGGTCGTGGCGCTGACATAAGCGACAAAAGGATGCTGATATAGGCGGACAGATGGCATCATATCGGGCCCCCTCCTATACGGCAAGGAATCTGTCAGAGGGGGCTCTGATGGACTTTGGGAGCGACGCGTGGATCCGTGTGACATCATCGTCTGACAGATATCGGACGATATCTGTCGGACGTCGGGGCCCCTCCGAAACGAGCGTCAACCGTTGGATTTACAGAGCCCGATCTGATGGCTATCGGGACGGGAAACTGCACGGAAGATATGGTCAACAGGCGGGGTTTAAATAATAATTTTCATTGGTAATTGCGCCTGGCGGGACCCTTTGGGTTTTTGACAAATTTCAATAGTTTTCGACGTATTCCTTTGATAAATCAAATATCACCGAAACTTTGGAAAAAGGGGTGAAACCAATGGTTTTTAACGAAATTTTTTCAAAATCGCGGATTATTTCAAAACTTTAGACAAAGAGGGTTTTTATGAAGTTTTTGCATAAACGCGCAAATTAGCCCCATACTTAGGATAAAGCAGGCTAAGTGTGTTTTAACACATTTTTGTCTTTTAAGTAGGTGTAAAGGTGCAAAAGGGGTTTTTCAAGGGTTTTTAGGCAAAAAATGGAGAGTTGGCTAGGCAGATGAGTTCTGATGGAGATAAGAGGTTGGGCTTGGGTTTTTGAGCTTAACCAGATGTTAATCCAATTCCCTAGTAGTGAACCATATGGCTATAATGCCAAGGAGGGGGTATTTATACATTGCTTGGGGTTTATACACCATGGTGTTTATAATAGTAGGGAGAGGGTGACATAGGGAGTTAACTAATACAAGTTAGGGGTTAATATGGAGGGAGATGGTGAATGAAGATTGGTATTACTAAGTTTTCTTGGAAACAACTTAGTTTAAAGAGTAGATCAAAATGAAAAGAACTTTACACAAGAAATGTGGCTTCTGATGGCCTATGAGAACCACCATAAAACCTTGAATCTTTCTCACAAACATATCTTGTGAAGGGAGGTTAGTAATGAGTGATAAACAAAGGGAAAAAGGGAAGTTAGACATGCTCCATTATGTTGTTTCCCTTGTTTCTGGTTTGCAAATTTTAGCTTGGAAGGAACACCATTTCTGCAACCCCATCTACCTACCCAACTATTTTGCCTAACATTTTTTGTTTCTTCTTGGAGGGTGCATTTGGACTTGCAGACCCTTGATGTGCCTTTTCTTTACTCTTGGCTTTTTTCTTTGATTTCCTGTCTAGCACTACCCTTATTTCTTCCAAGGCCCCAGATTAAGCAGTTGGGAACCTTAGTTTCTCTGCCTAACTACTAATCTGCCAAGATTAAACAGTTTGGACAGTTTTCTTGCTCTATTCTACAACAAAAATTGAAAACATGGCATGATCCAGATTAGACTGTTGGGTCATCCATCAAAACTTTAATAGGCATGAAGGCATGTGCACACCTTGTCTTTCCTTGCAAATATGGGATCTTTGTAGCAACAAAGCAGAGCATATTTGGCACTTGAATTTGCCAATCATGAAATATGAAACCTATTGGTATAGGTATCCAACAGAATGTTTTCAACAATTCCGGGCTTAACTGAAATGTCAAGGGGAATAGTTCGAGAAATATTTCCCAAGTTTAACTTGGAATCGGGATGTTGCATTGGATTCTGAGCGTCCTTAACATATTCAATCGTAAAAATTGATGAAAAATCATTTTCAAAACGATCACTCTCGGGTAAAAACGAAGATCTGTGATGAAGATCTTCCCATGGTAATTCATCGACGCATAGGATTTCACGAATTTGCTCATCCATTTGAACAAGTTCAGAAAATGTTATTAAATCCAAGTTTGATGTCGAAAGTGATTCATCATGGACCACATTCATTAAGTCGATTTGGGTTGATGTTGTGTCAGAAAACGACTGCACGGTCTAATACGCAAGTTCATACAGACTCAAAGGCATAAGAGTACCAAATGAGTCTATCTCAGATTCACAAGGTATGATCCAAGGATCATCATTAACAATGGTTTCTGATGAAATCATATGAATGTTTGCAGTAGAAGACGATGCGTTGATAGGAGGAAAAGGAAAAGTGCCCAGTAAACCGGAATCTTTAACTAGCCCTGCTCCAACATCCTTATAAGGGATCGTTGCTTTACCAACATGCTTAATGCTCTCAGCAGAGGCTGGGTTGGATGAAAAGTATGACAACTGGTCTAAGGTTACGATCTTTCCATTATGAGGGAACTTTATAAGCCAAAAGACCGATGAAACAACAACTGTCATAGCGTAAGACTAACTATGACCCAAGAGAAGGTTGTAATCTAGAGGGGCATCAACCACCTCCACATCTAGATTAATGGTTTTACCTTCAACCCCTATAGGTAGATCATGTAGAATGCCGAAAGGATGAAACCCACGGCCATCAAAGGCCTTTAGAATCGTCGGGGATTGATTTAGTGAAGGAGAACCAAGTGATCTCCAACACTGTATCGACATAATACATGTGGAAGCTCCCTCATCAATCACAGTCCTATAAACAGGTCTGTTTTTTACTATCACTGGAATCTGGACAACCATCTGATGAGGTAAGTGTGGTGCACTATTTTCTAGATCAAAGATTATAAGGTTCGGGTCCTGAACGTCAATAGCTCCAATAGCTGATAAAAGTAACTTGCGTTGTGCTGGACAGGATTGCAGCACTTCCAAAGCTGACATTGCTAAGGGTGAAACCGCTAAATCCTCAACAATGTTATAGTTCTGAGCTTCTCTCGCATGTGGATTGAAAGCAGTCTTTCGAAGTATACCCTTGGCGGGCGGTTTGATTACTAAGTCTGGATTAGGTTTCTCGATCTGTAGGTCGGAACCGGGAGCTGAGGTTGAAATGGGTTCGAATGGGAAGATTCTGCTTCTTTACCATCAACAGACTTTACTGCACATAATCTTGAAGATCCGAGTCACAATCCCAAATGGGACATCAATCAATAATGGGTTCTTCATTGGCACTGGAGGACGAACCTATCATCTTACTGTCTTGAGCTGGAAAAGGATCCTTCAAGACAACAGGAGTTTGGGAACCTTTGACAATTTTTGCAACCTCTGCATGATGAGGGTAGTCTCTCGTAAAATTTTCTTCATCACAGATGAGACACAAATAACGAGGTTTGCATTTTTCATCAGTTGATTCCACTTTTTCAAGTTTCTCTTTCGAATTCTTATTTGTTTTATTCTTCTTCTTCCCTTTCTTCTTACCACCGGTTTTTGATTTAGCTGTAGATGACTCTACAACGTGAATATCGGCGGAAAGTTCTGCGGAAGACTCTCCTATCAGGGAATTTGGTAAGGTTATGATAGGAGAAGAATTCTTGGAAGACTTCTTCTTACTTTTGGTATTAATCGTACCAATCATACCATCAGTGGCATGAGACCCTGAAGGAGCAGCAACGGTTTTATTTTGTTTGTGTAGATCGGGGATTTTCTCATGTAACATACCTGACTGAGTATAAACTAAGTCAAGGTACTGTGCTTGAGCAATTACTTGCTCCTTAGTAACAACTTCGGCCTTAGCTACATCCTCAGTGATCTTGGGCAGTAAAGATTTTACAAACCATTCAGCTAAAATCTGATCTGGGATAAAAACTTTCACTAAACGTCGTTGACGTCTCCATTCATGGATATGATCTGAAATGTAAGTGGACGTTGACTGCTTTAACAAACTTAATAATTCCGTGCCATTGTCATATCTGACTGGAAACTGAAAATGAGTTAAAAACGAGGTAGCTAACTGACTAAAGTTATAAAAAGTGGCTCGCAGTTACTCAATGTACCACTTGGCTGCAAGACCAATTAGAGTGCGCTGGAAAAGTTGTAAACGAATTGAATCATCTGAAATGGAATTAGACACACATCAGAGGTGATAAGTCATCACATGGTTTGACGAGTCCTCTCCTGGCTTACCTTCAAACTTAGGAATATCACTGGGCAACTTATGCAGCATTGGCGGCCAATACTGAAGATAGTTAATTGGATTGTTCGTAAGGTGCGTCAAGTCAAGTAAGTCCAAAGTTGCGATAAACGGTAACTGACAATTAGGGTCCCTAAAACTCGGGGTCTGCAGACCAGCCCTAGGAGGAGGATATCCAGGATAACTAGGAATTGGAATCGCATTTGGGATATTTTGACCTCCTGGAAAACCAGGATTAACCGGACCATACTGGGGTTGCTGAGGTTGTTGATATGTATACCCAGGGTATAGTTGATACTGATAGGTTGGTTGCTGCGTAGCAGGACCGTATTGGTACTGTCCTTGGTACGGTTGTTGATTATACTAAGGTTGAGTGGTGACAACCGTACTTCCTACAGGCATCTGAACCGAAGTGTGGACCGTGGGTCCAGATTGAGGTAAAGATGTCTGAGGAGTAGATACAAGGACAATAGAAACCGGAGCTGTCGATACTCCAAAAGAAGGTGGGGTAGATGTAGTAGATGTTGCAGCAGTCGCAGCAGATGTTTGAGGTGGAGTACGAGGCGTACTAGGCCCAAACTGAAAAACTACAGAAGGTGCAGAAGTTTGAACAGTAGATTGGACAGGTTTCTCGGATGAACCAAAAACCAAGGGTTGTCTAGTTTGAGATGACAACTGCGCATTCGGTTGCAAGACCTGTTGGGATTGAGATTGATCCCACACTAAATGCGTTCCGAGGTATGGACCCATAACAGTTTGTGGATATTGAGGACCATAACTGGGTTGAGGGTAGGGTTGATAATATGATTGACCCGAAGGTGGTTGGTAACCTTGAGCTGGGTACTGACCTTAGGGTTGATAACCCTGAGGTACGTACTGATACTGGGGTTGACCTTGAGGTACATATTGATATTGAGGTTGATTTTGAGGTGCATATTGATATTGAGGTTGACCCTGAGGTACATATTGATACTGAGGTTGACCTTGAGGTACATACTGAGTCTGGGGTTGACCTTGAGGAATGTACTGTCCCGTAGGTATGTACTGTCCTTGAGGTTTTCCCCCAATTGCCAACTGAGTACCTTGAGGTTGCCCCCTAGACACATACTAGGTACCTTGAGGTTGCCCCCCAGGCAGAGACTAGCCACCTTGCGGTTGAGGATTGGGAATAGAACCTAACATCATGAGAATATCTTCTACACTCAACAGTTTAGTACCATTACTTCCAGTTAATAACTTTTGTTCAATAGGTTGAGGAGATGCTCCCGAAAAAGTACCAAACATGGACTGATACCCAGCAGGAACAGAAGGACTGCCGTACAAAAAGGCTTCCGGAGATTGAGAAAGCATGGAGACTGCTTAGACATATTCAACGGAGAATAGTAACCTCTAGGTGTTGGGTGATAAGAAATACGAGGTGGTGAAAAACTTAGTCCCGGGTTTTCCAAAAAATCGGTCAATGAAAGATACCAAGCACTTCTCCTAGGTGGACTGTAAAAGATTGATTCATGCTCCCTAAGGTCTAAAATAGGTCGATCTTCTGGAATAGGAATGCCCTCTTCGTTGTCTGAAATAGCAAGTTCTTCAATAGCTATTAGTCCAAAAGGAAGATCTTGGGTAATTATTGTTTCTACCCTAGGTGAACTACAACCACTAGAAGTTGGAGAAGCAAACCTTGATATTGGAGTAGCAACAATTTCAGATTCGGGTTCAGATATTTCAAGTTCTTCACCTATATCACTAGTAGATGCAACACTACCAGTAACTTCTGAAACGGATACAGGCTGCGGATTATAATTTGCCACTAACGGTTGAGAATCAAGATGTACTATCGAAAAGGATTCTCCTTCTTCAGGTAACCCAATTCTACTGTCTCTAGGAGTTATGAGGACTTTCAAGCCTTCAAGCTGGCTTGGTACTTCCTCAGGAGGTTGGCCCCGAAGTCTACGGGACTTCCTCAGTAACTCAGCCACATTTACAAACTCAGGAGATTGGCCCCGAAGTCTACGGGACTGCCTTAGTAATTCAGCCACAGTTAAAGACTTTTAACTACTTCACACGCAAACAAAGTAAAATCTCAATGAAAACTACCTAAAGCCTCTAACGAACCAAACAAATTAAATCACGCGCCTAAAGAATGTAGGAGATCAATCACACACAAACAGTAACTTTCTGTACCGAAAACACTAGTTGGTGATGAAATCCAACGTCGCAGAGTTTGATACAGAAATAGCAGTTGGAACTGTTACCCCGGCAACCTGCTTAATGAATAGACTGGCACAAGTTTCTCCACTTAACCATCTCGAGTGAAGAGAACCCCCCAGAAAATCCAAGTGAGTCTAGCCGACGTTTGCTCCAGGTACAGTGGGATCTTCCCGCCATCGTCACCTTAGGAAGAATCCTATAGAATATGGTCACTATGGTTACCAACAGAAACAAATATACCTAGGGGAATAGTCTACGATCCGATATGCACGCAAGGGCAGAGTAACAAGCTCAATCCCCTTGAAGGCTCCTTGACATAAACCAAGGTTTACCAACAAGTGACCCCAGGCTCCTTGACAATGGTTAATCCGAGGTTTACCATTTTTAATACGTGAATATTTGGCGTTGTTCCTGATGAGGAAGGATTGATTCCCACACTGGTTCGGACACGATCTCGTGCTTCTCCTTTAAGAGGAGCTTTCCCAGAGCATAGATGCAATAATTGGATTTCTCTCCTACCACAAGATACAACTACTTGTTTGTTTTACTATCTTGGAGAGTTAAGTACTCCCTACTCCAAGACACTAGCCTAAGCTATGTTGGTGTAATAGAGCCCTAGAAATAAAAATAATTCTAGATTAATTTTACTTTAAGTGTTATTTTTATTGGTTTTTGATTAAGTCAAGAGGTGCAGAGATGAAACTCGTGGTGTGAAGACTTGACTTAAAATCACTAAAAGATGCACTTAAGATGATCAAACAATATTTTCTCTTGAACTTCTAGCTAGGAAAGAGTTTGAGAATGCAAATGCGTGTAAACACAAATCTTTCTTAACCAACAAATTTAAAGAAGAGTTTTTGTTCCAATGCGCTCAAAACGAGACACTAGTTATTTGCACAAGAATTTCCTTTTTCATTCAAACACTCAAATGCTACCAAAACAAACTTTTTCAAAAGAGATTTTTGTATTTTTATAAAAACAGTCAAAACTATGACTAAATCAAATCTTGAGAAAATTATGACTAAAGCAAATCTTGAGAAAATTATGACTAAATCAAATATTGAGAAAATTATGAACAAAGCAAATCTTAAGATCTACAAACTATAAAAAAAAACTACTTGAAGTAAAAGCTTACAATTTTTTTTTGTCTTTTCAAGGATGTTTTACTTGGCAATAAGCAAACCAAGGACTAACTTGTCCAGAATCACAATTCAGTCAAAAAAACAAGCGTTCTTTTGTTCTTTTTTGTAAAAGTGAAATCCAAACTTTTAACACAAGCTTTCTGAAATTTTGGAAAGAGAAAACTTAAGATGGATTCCTCAACAAAGGTTGATTTTACGAATGGTCAGACTCATAAGAAGGCCAATAAAAACCAAGGTGATCTGAGGCTTCTATGCTTCTAAGCTCTGAGCTACTACACTACCAAAATGAAAATCAAGACCGACAACCAAAACTTCTAGGAATTTCACCTAAAACCCTAACACCAATGAAATTAGACCAAGGAAAGTTTTTGACAAGTCACAAGTAGGTCTGGGCAGAGGATAACAACACCTAAACCAAGATAAAACTAATTGAAAGAGTAAAAATCAACTTTTTCAAAAAAAATTAGCAGGGTTCGCAGGCTCAGAGTTTGTACAGGTGCGTGCATGCTCTGTGTGCAAAGTAAACATGCGTGGGGGTACGCACTGTGATACAGGCACAGGGTGCAGACTTCTCCTAAAGTTATGAAAAGCCAAAACAAACCTAGATCCACTAAATCCACCCAATTCCACACACAACAAGTCAAAAACATAAACAAAAAGGCAAGTTTCTCAGGTCAAAGTGAAAACAAGGAAAACAATAAAGTCCCTAGTGGAGTCGCCATTTTGTCATGCGGAATGAGTTGAGGTTGCGGACAAGATCGACCTCCCTAGTATCTAAAGATATCTAGTGACAAGCAAGCCAATCAAAAACTATCTTTCTCTAAATATGCAATTAAAACAAAGGCAAACAAGTGTTTAGGCCTACCTTGGGTCCAATGCAAGTTTGTGGAAGCCTCGCTCCCTCACTCCAAATGAGCTTCCTTGAAGTGTAAGTCTGCAAACACAAACAAGCAAACAAATTAAATAGCACCTAAAAAGCCAATATCATAAAGCATATTCATCATAATGATGAAGGAGATTATGAAACAAACCACATAAGACAATTTGTTGAGAGAAATGAATCTGATTGTATTAATTCAAATAAAGAAGAACTTTACAACCTGTGCCTTGATGCTGTACAAGCTCCTCCTAGGGTTTGACAAGAAGTCTCCTCTACTTTGACAAGTTTCACTCACTTCCCAATGAAACCAAAAGGTATGTGATCTCTCCTCTTAAGTTTAACTAGGAAAATCCCAATTCCATCAGCATTTACCCTCAAAATGTTCAGCTTCTAACCTCCCCAGCAACTGACCCAATGCCTTAATTTATAGTGCAATGGAGGGAAGTTACTAGGTCCTCCTTCAAAGGATAAAGCCCTCCTTCAAAGGGATAGCTCCTCCTATCAAGGGATTAGCTCCTTCTCTTTTGGGATGCATGAACCACCTTGGAGTGAACAATCCACGTCAAAATCCTTCTAGAAACATTTGGAATTAACTCAAAAGTGAGTTTTTTAGGATAAACTTGCGCCTTTTTTACTTTTAGAGGGGTACGCACCCACCCCTTTACAGATAGAGTGTGTAGGTACGCAGGTAATATGAACAAAGGGTGCGGGTCTGCAGGTAAAAGTAGGAGAAAGTGTGGAACCAGAGTAATATTGATTTTCAATGTCTTTCTCTCATTTACAAAGCTTGACATGAAGAGCTAAGGTCTGAGACTTTCTTAGGAGGCTAGTATAAGTGATGATAGACCCATACTGACTGCAAATAATCATGGTGATGATATTTTTGTGTAACAAGGAGTATGCTTCTTAGCAATCTACATTATCCAATACCTTATTAGTGAATAGAGCTAGGAAAGGATCATGTATGCAAGTGTCATTCAACTTCCCGAGATCTACAGATATCCTTATTTAATTCTTTTGCTTCTTTTCCTGTACCACCATTGGGCTTTCCCAATCACATTCTTCTACGGGCTCAATGGTTCCTACTACAAGCATCTTATCTAACTCTAAGTGGACCTTCTCCTTATACTTTGAATTGAGATGGTAAGGTCTTTGCTTAGCTGGCTTCATGCCGGGCTTTAACGCGATCTTCATAATGCCTAGGTCTCCTTTTATCCCCTTTAACTTCGTAAACATGGTAGGGAACCGATCTTGTTATTCGTGAAGCAATTCAGTGACCTTATCTACCATCGCGTCATCCTAGTAATCTCCAATCTTCACGAATTTGGGCTTTGCCTCCATACCAATATTTACCTGTTTTGTTTTCAGTGGCGTGGTTATATCAAGATTCTTAATCTACAACCCCTTGACCTTGTGGTGACCCTTAGCTTTAGGGATATTAATCTTTTGTGGATCCTTGTCTTCTTCTTCAGCAGTCACGTTATAACATTCCAATGCGTGGCTCAACTGAGTAGTCCAATCGGGTTGAATCAGATCCAAAGGATCCTGCAGTATCCTAAAGATTGCTGTTTTAACTTCTTGTAGCACTTTATCAATACATTCAAACCTATCTTTAAAGATGAACATCATTATGAATCCTTCATGCAGAATATCCCATTCACCTGTACCATGGCCGAGCTTTGTTTCGAAGTACCAGTTCATCCGAATGACATCCAAGGTGTGATGTAACATACCTCGGTAACCTCGCATGTAAAAGTAGGGAGTGAGAATTTTTTTTACACAAATTACCACAAGTAATTATCCAATTCACAACTCCACAATTCATCATTAACCATTAGATATAATATTCATTAGTACATCAAGTAAATTGCCATCAAAGACAGTAAGTTACATAACCATTGCATAACCTTTAACCACCACTGTGGTAGTGTAATAACATAAACTGTCTCATGAATCCTTGCATCCATTTCATGATTACCATAAACATATTAATTAATCTCCTACTTGGACAATATGATCATGCCATCAAATAAAGAACCATCAACATCAAGGATTCATCATCATCAAACTGACACAAAAGACAATCACACCATTGAACACCAATATACCCTGGAAACCTCGTAGGGTGAAAACCAACAAAAGTTTAATTTTATTATTAAACGCTCGTGAGGGTTTTCACCCCTCACTCAATGGCTCATAAGGGATTCCATCCCTTAACCATTGTTATGAAATTCTTACAATGAATTATCATTAAGTTATTACATAACTAGCTAAAAGCTAATACATTTTCCATGAAACCCTTTCCTTACATACCGCCATATGCAACATTGCTTGTGGCATGATTGTTCTAGCAATGGACGATCCTGCAACTCTACCTCATCTGCATGTCCCGTTAATCCTTTTTCCTGCCACAATGTTAAACATCACTTTTCTTTGGCACCAACCGCCATCGTTTCCTGTCAATGCTGTTGTCAACAAGCTTTGACAACAAGATTAGATACCATATTAATGAATCAATAATCAACCTCTAAAAGAGATCTTTTAACATCTACTCATCTGCATGAGCAAGCATAACATACTAATTAACTAGTGCATATCTTCAAGTAAATTCTTATTCTACTTTTCACAATGCTTATTCACACTAATGCATATTCCTCTTTAAGAGAACTAATCACTAGTTTTACAAGTCCATGTTCTCATTAACAACATTAACAACATTGACATCATGATTACATTTATAAATAATCATATTAACTAGCACTGCACATATTCTTAAAGGGCACAAGCACTAAGGCTTTCTTTTGAAGGGACTAACTAAAATATCAGTTATAATCTTCTTGAATGAAAATTTACATAAACTTTGTCAACAGAACTAGTCCCTTAGCTATCACTTTTGATGCATGCGAATATATAAAGCATTCTCACACAACCTGTAGTCTTTTCCTGCATGTGAATATATATCCTTTCTAAAGAAAGCTAACACAAATCTTGTGTGCATACACATCTCATTCAACAAGAAGCTAAGATAATAGTTATGTGAGCATAATAGTATTCACCTATCATTTTCCTAAAGAAATATGGCCCAATAGTTCTTCTAGCCATACAAAGAATATATCTTTAGAACACATTGACTATTCTTTACGCATACAGTAGCTTATCATAAGAGACATCATAAGAGCCCTCCTTGAAAGTATGCAACACATAATCCCTTTTCTAGAATTCTATCAACATTTCATGTAAACAATTACACAATTCTTTCTTAAGGGAAGTCATTATAACCTCATTTCAGTATATTCCTATATGAAGGATTCTCAAGCTTCCCTTTTGAGAAATTATTAAAGATATCCATATTTATGCATAAAAATCAAGATATAAAAACAAGGTTAACTTACCCTTTATGCATCAAAATCAAGAAGTCAACACAACTCATCTAACAAGACAATCTTTCAAGAGATTATATTTTTCAAGAAAGTTAACATGACCACTTTCTCTATGTACACACAAAATCACAATAGCTACCCTTACGTGCATGCAACATGTGTCTTTCCTAACACAATTATTTTTACTCACTGCACATAATCTTTTCATGAAACAAGTAGGGTTCTTGATATGATATGAACACTATTCATATATCTTTCAAAAATAGGAAACTCTATTTTTGTTTCAAGAAATCTACTCATAAAAGCCATCCTCTTCATACATGAAGTATGCACACTTTCCTAAAAGGAAAACTATAGAAATAAATATCTATGAGCCTAGAAGCACTTCACTAGCTACTTAGATCATGCATGTAATGCATAAATATTTCACATGAACTTAGAAATTAGCTCGTATCGCAATGCCATTAGCATATATCCTTTTTCAAGAAACTTTTATAAAAATACTTATTTTAATTCAAGAAAACTTGGCCACTTTTCACGCTATGTCCTCAGGATGTTTATATGCTTCTTCTTCTTTTCTCAAGAAGACATTTTGGCTATATTTAACAAGGATTTTATTCCAGGAAAATGACGAGAGACAAGCATTTTACACACAAGACTCACATGTAGTCTTTCTAAGAGGAATTACCTATTTTCTTTACCAAGAAAAAATACACAATAATCAATCTTTAACATATTTTCTTTACCAAGAAATCATATAAAGAAAATCATTCTTTTACCGCATGCATTAACATATTTTCCTACCAAGAAAACATGTAATTTAATCATTCTTTTACCGCATGCATTAACATATTTTCCTACCAAGAAAACATGTAATTTAATCATTCTTTTACCACATGCATCAACATATTTTCCTACCAAGAAAACATATAATTTAATCTTCTTTTACTACACATAAACAAAGAATATTTCAAGAGATCAACTTATCTCTTTCCTTCGACAACTCTGTTGTAGTCTCCCATTGGAAAACCTTCTGGCCACCAACCGCTGTTTTGAGTTCATTTCTTCCCAAGGCTGTCTGAGAGAAAGCATCATCGAACATAATGAAATATGATCATTACTATGAAATAGCTTCATCACGCCTGGAAAATCTCAGGCGACAACCTCATCACGCCTTTAACGTTTCTGCGTGGAAGGAAGGACTGAGAAGTCTTATTTGGCGCGCCCATTTTCCCTTCAGGAATTCACAAGCCCATTGCCAAACAACTGCCTGAGATGGGGAATTGGCTCTGGCTTATCATACTGCTCAAACAGCCACCTTCATCATTTCGATTACCTCCATTATATTTCCATAAAGCAGCTTTTATGGGGCCCGAGATACCCTGCGATTCGAAGGACCTTTTCATTCGAATGGGCACTCACCATATTTTCACCGCAAATTTCACAACGTCGAACACAAATACTAATCCCGCATCTAGAGACGATAGAACTCTGAGATCCATTTTGCTGTAATCATCCGTTCCATGAAACTGATCTGTGAATTATAAATTAAATGAAATCAAAGGCCGAGAGGGATGGCAAACTGCCGGTTCACCTTCCTCGCTCTTGTTTCCCTTCGTTCTTGTTCAGTTTCACAACTACCAAGAATCAGTTAATAACTGATTCGTAAGTTGAAATTACTTTTACGCAGGGGGTAACTATAATAGGGATGTTACATACTCCCCCCCTTAACAAGAACACCGTCCCCGGTGTTCATCTCTCATCGGAACTTGAGATTTTACTCATGGTATAACCATCTAACCCACACAAAAAGATGATCCTCTTTAAAATCCAAGATTTCATTCCAATAAATGACAATAACCGGAATAGTAATGATATAATCGTAGGAAAGATCAATAGTCACAAGTATCCATAACTGTAAAATTATGCAAGTTCTAATTGCCACCACTTGGCCCTTATTCAAATTCATAATAAACAATTCTCTATGTCAACTTACCATTACTTACCATCTACTCTTGAAAATCATGAGTACTTTCACGTAAGCATTTTAATAGTGATTAAACAACCCATCAACCCTCCATGGTAGGTAATTCCTGTAATGTATGACTAAAGAATTCAATCGCATTAGTCACAATATTTCGAGTCAAATGAAATACTTTTAACTATCAATCTATTGTGCAATGTTAGATGACTTTTAAATCATAATACTTTTACAAGTACTTAAGAGCTCATCACTACTCCACATGCATACTGAATTAAATCTCACTAAAGACATCCACAGAGTACTTCTAAAAGTACCAAAAAAGCACCTAGCTCTCTAATCATCAAAACAGTCAATCACTGCATCACGTAAAAACTGTCTTATCCCCCACTAAGACACTCACAAGATTAATAATACAACAAAGGAATTAAAATTTCCAGTAACTCCTTATTGAGCACTAAGCTCATTTCCTGTTAAATGTGCATAACATATTTCACACAACTATATGTAAAATTCATTTTTAACACAACATATAGCCGATTAGTTAATTCTTTTATCTATGAGAACCACAATAGGCTAAAGAATTCCCAACCCATGGAAACTGGTTTTGACAACCAAATCGAGTCATTTTCACAGCCAGACAGTTTCTTTGATAGAGACCTTACCAGGTTTAACATGGAATTCCACTGGCCAACCAGCTCAAGAATTCCAATGACCACATAGGGTCCAATATAGGATTCCTCTTGGCAGTGTCCTGCCTATTCCTCTGACAACATCTCGTCTATGAGTAATTTTGGGCCTCCTCCAACAGGCTCCAAATCAACAGAGTTGCTTTAGGATTTTTACCCTCTTCACCATCTTGGCAAACTCTTTTCCCTTATTGAGATCATTGATCTCTAGGGAGACGAAATCCGGGAAGACAAGTACCATCAACCCCTCCGGGCAGGTAACTGCCATCAACCCAAGGCATTGAATCTGGGCAGACAAGTACCATCAACCCCTTTGGATAGGTAGCTGCCATCAACCCAAGGCATTCAGTCCGGGCAAACAAGTACTATCAACCCCTCCGGGCAGGTAATTGCCATCAACCCACTATTTGCAACTATCTGGCATGTTAAATTTCTCTTTTATTACTCTTTCCCAAGCAATTTACGTAATGAACCATATGTATATTATCAGTAACAAAATAAACATGCATGTACACCATGCATTTACACTTAACCCTCATCATGGATCCACAACATCTAGATTGATGGGAAACATATCTATCATACATGTTGTATGCATTCAAAATTTTCAAATAACACAATTCATGCATATCATAACTTTATTCTTTCTCATTTATAATTACAATTCACATTGCAACGATTTATGTGATGAGTTTTCTTGTTGCCATTAAGCTACCTCTACTTAATCCCATCAGCAATGTTAGTTATAAATATGCATCAATTAACAAGTATTCAATTTCCAAAAATTTTCATGCATACGATATCGTCATGTATAAAAACATATGAAAATATAATTGTCAACAATAGTTGAGCTAATGATCTAAACATTTCCAATTTCCCATAGTTTGTTGTCTGAATCTAAATCGTCATTAATGGTGTATTATCTTACGTTTACTATGGCCAGCATTTGCCATGCATCATTAATATAATTAAGCATAATCAAGGTGTTCTGACCAACCCTTGGTTCAACTTGCATAACTAACAAATTAAACTACTCTTACCGGAAGCAATTCCTCTACTTATGCAATTAGAAGCATGATCCCCTAAGTGTCACACATGCACCAGAGTTACCACTTGATGTGAGATGCAACAACTATCTTATCACTACTATGTGACCATTTCAAAATAATAACTTCAAGGAGACATTACAAAAATCATTAACATCAACACACCTTAGTTATCATTTTCCAATTCTTTAAGCATGGTCAAAGGAATACTCACATGCACATCAAGTGCTATCTCCAGAATTAGCGTCTTCTTTAGGATTCTGGCACTCAAAGCTTGCGCTATTTGGTCATCACCAGACTCAATGATTCTTTTCGCTTTTCTGTCTATTCCTATAGCAAGGTCTTCTTCCTTCTACTTGCTTCCTTTTCCTTTGGAAGCATCTATAGTTAGGGAAGGTAGTTAGAGTTTACTGACAACTGCATTAACACTGACAACTGCATTAACACATGTAGTCTATTTATGAATAATTATCACATGTAATTCTACCATGAATGGGTCCTAGAAATGTTACCCACTAAACATGCCTCTACAATTAACTTCATACTGGAATGCAACATGCATAAGAAATCCTTCATTCCCATAGTAGAGATAAATTCAACCATCATTAAATAGACGGTCAAATGATTTTTATCTCACAACAAGTAATGATTAACATAAACACATACCGTGTTAGTGAATCTCAAAGAATTAGAGGGAAACATCATTAAGTCTATTAAGACATAAGCATATACTATTCATCAAGCATTCTCATGGTGAGTAAAATTAAGAACTCTTCTCATAAAATCGTCATACACATTCCATGCACGTGACATCAATCAACCATCACTTGTTTACGAATTGTAATAATCTTAAATCTAACGCAATTAATGCGTATAAGTTCTATTGGTTAGTCATGCAATACTAACCAATCTCAACTACCAATCATCTTCAAGCATCTATGACAAGACTGAATCAACAATTAGTTATTATAATCAAGTCGATTCAAGCAGATAAAGTTTTCTACTGCGTGCCAAAATATCCATATCAAATAGCACAAAAATAGATAGTTAAAAATCTGGAAAACCAGGAACAAAACTTACGAGAACTATCTTCTCAGAATGCAATATTGTAAATATAGTAACATGCACATATTTTAATTCAAGAGAATAGAGCAAGATACTTATCTTTTTCCTGGCAGCGTCCATACTGCAGGATCCCGATGTCAAAACCACTCTTCAATCTTTCTCTTCATTATGCTACACCACCACGGAGCTCGACGAGGGCCTCATAGATGAGAAATCATGTACAGAGGGTCCAAAACGAGGGTTGAAGTGCAAAGCATTGCCATAAGTACCAATTATTTCCTCCTCCGGCTCCATCTTGATATTTCCCTTTGAATATTTATTCAATGCACCACAACTGGCAAATATTTATGACTGTCTTCAGGTGGACGTTGCGCATGCACTGGCTCTTGTCCCTGCTTGTCTTGCACAATCATTTTTTTTTTTTTTTTTAAACACCATATCGTCAAATCCAAGGACATCCCCATATTTTACGTTAATGCATTGACTCATTAAAATTAGTTCATTGCAACATCAATCCTGTTTAATAAATACATCATTGTTATCGCCATATTTGCAAATCAAGAGTGGGTTGTTGATTGTCACTTTCGTCAATGAGTGTTCAAGATTGTTCATAAGTGTAATGAGTGTTCAATATTGTTCTTAAGTGCGACAAAAGTTTCATTGTCTTTTATCATCATCAGGAATCCAATGTCATGAACATAGTTACGCAACAACTTTATTACTTACTACTCAAAGTAGTTATAAACATGATTCACACATATCATGTCGAAGGTAGTGTACTACACAGATCAGTATGAGAATGGCTAAACACATACCTTAGTTAATGCCACTGGTGGCATACCTCAATTTCTTCTCCGCTCACCAATTCCCAAAGGCGCCAGTATTGCAACCTTTAGCT
>APFE031139543.1:78850-144877 GCA_000404065.3 Pinus taeda
GAAATATGGCCCAATAGTTCTTCTAGCCATACAAAGAATATATCTTTAGAACACATTGACTATTCTTTACGCATACAACAGCTTATCATAAGAGCCATCATAAGAGCCCTCCTTGAAAGTATGCAACACATAATCCCTTTTCTAGAATTCTATCAACATTTCATGTAAAAAATTACACAATACTTTCTTAAGGGAAGTCATTATAACCTCATTTCACTATATTCATATATGAAGGATTCTCAAGCTTCCCTTTCGAGAAATTATTAAAGATATCCATATTTATGCATAAAAATCAAGATATAAAAACAAGGTTAACTTACCCTTTATGCATCAAAATCAAGAAGTCAACACAACTCATCTAACAAGACAATATTTCAAGAGATTATATTTTTCAAGAAAGTTAACATGACCACTTTCTCTATGTACACAAAAAATCACAATAGCTACCCTTACGTGCATGCAACATGTGTCTTTCCTAACACAATTACTTTTACTTCAATGCACATAATCTTTTCATGAAACAAGTAGGGTTCTTGATATGATATGAACACTATTCATATATCTTTCAAAAATAGGAAACTCTATTTTTGTTTCAAGAAATCTACTCATAAAAGCCATCCTCTTCATACATGAAGTATGCACACTTTCCTAAAAGGAAAACTATAGAAATAAATATCTATGAGCCTAGAAGCACTTCACTAGCTACTTAGATCATGCATGTAATGCATAAATATTTCACATGAACTTAGAAATTAGCTCGTATCGCAATGCCATTAGCATATATCCTTTTTCAAGAAACTTTTATAAAAATACTTATTTTAATTCAAGAAAACTTGGCCACTTTTCACGCTATGTCCTCAGAATGTTTATATGCTTCTTCTTCTTTTCTCAAGAAGATATTTTGGCTATATTTAACAAGGATTTTATTCTAGGAAAATGACGAGAGACAAGCATTTTACACACAAGAATCACATGTAGTCTTTCTAAGAGGAATTACCTATTTTCTTTACCAAGAAAACATACACAATAATCAATCTTTAACATATTTTCTTTACCAAGAAATCATATAAAGAAAATCATTCTTTTACCGCATACATTAACATATTTTCCTACCAAGAAAACATGTAATTTAATCATTCTTTTACCACATGCATTAACATATTTTCCTACCAAGAAAACATGTAATTTAATCATTCTTTTACCACATGCATCAACATATTTTCCTACCAAGAAAACCTATAATTTAATCTTCTTTTACTACACATAAACAAAGAATATTTCAAGAGATCAACTTATCTCTTTCCTTCGACAACTCTATTGTAGTCTCCCATTGGAAAACCTTCTAGCCACCAACCGTTGTTTTGAGTTCATTTCTTCCCAAGGCTGTCCGAGAGAAAGCATCATCGAACATAATGAAATATGATCATTACTATGAAACAGCTTCATCATGCCTGGAAAATCTCAGGCGACAACCTCATCACGCCTTTAACGTTTCTGCGTGGAAGGCAGGACTGAGAAGTCTTCTTTGGCGCACCCATTTTCCCTTTGGGAATTCACAAGCCCATTGCCAAACAACTGCCTAAGATGGGGAATTTGCTCTGGCTTATCATACTGCTCAAACAATCGCCTTCATCATTTCGATTACCTCCAATATGTTTCCATAAAGCAGCTTGTATGGGGCCCCGAGATACCCTGCGATTCGAAGGACCTTTTCATTCGAATGGGCACTCACCATATTTTCACTGCAAATTTCACAACGGCGAACACAAATACTAATCCCACATCTAGAGACGATAGAACTCTGAGATCCATTTTGCTGTAATCATTTGTTCCATGAAACTGATCTGTGAATTATAAATTAAATGAAATCAAAGGCCGAGAGGGATGGCAAACTGCTGGTTCACCTTCCTCGCTCTTGTTTGCCTTCGTTCTTGTTCAGTTTCACAACTACCAAGAATCAGTTAATAACTGATTCGTAAGTTGAAATTACTTTTACACAGGGGGTAACTATAATAGGGATGTTACATGTGACAGAACAAGTTCACCCATTCAGGTTGGGGCTTCACTCCATAAACCTTAGCCCATTTGGCTAAGTGTGCATGCTGATCATCATTGCCATCATATTTTCTATCATTTGTACCTTCGGCTTCCCAAAGCGTATTCACATCATCCTCCTACACTCGTGCCAATTGTCAAAGCTAACCTTGTGCGTACCCCACCATCTCGCAGGTGTAGGACGCAATGCCCATTACAAAGCTTGGAAGCGTTGCTTATTTGGTACTTCCCTCTCAAGTGCATCGAAAATACATCTACATCATTCAAGCCATCATAAGTGGGCAGATTTCTTACCTCTGACATTACACAACGTAGCAACCAGGTCATCATATTATAACTCAACATGGTTACTTCATGTAGTTGATTCTGCCAATGCTCTAATTCTTCCTCAAAGTCTGAGGTGCATGAACTCTCTCGATACCAAGTAATTTGTCCATCCACTATCAAATTCACCCAATCTTGGTATCATGCTATTATCTTATATACACAGTCCAAATCATCATCTCTCTCATAATCGCAGATTGGTTTAGTATAGTGAGATCCTTCAGCAAGATCAAGGGGGACTATTACACTAAGCGATTTCTTTTCGAATATCATCTTTTGCTTCTTTAGATTGATTACCCCGTTCATGTTAGTAGCCCAATCAATATTTATTTTTGAGTATCATTTCACTTCTTTAGGTTGATTACTCCATTTATGTCAGTATGCCAATCAATGCTAAGGAGCGCAGGGTATGGGTTGTGGTCATCCATAATTTCTATCACTTCAAAGCCAGCTAATGCACCCACGCCTTCAATATCTATAGTTACTCCTTACAGCTATCCCATGGGGATGATCTTCTACTGATTTTCCATCCTTAACTCAATCGGAGACCACTGCAGTGTGGGTCTTCCCATCCGCTCCCAAGTCTGCTTTGCTAAAATGTTCATGTATGACCCCAGATTTAGAATAACCTGATCCATTTCATATTATCCTATTTGCACTGTTAGTCTCATCTCTCATCATGTCCTTGGTTTATGTTTACCAATCTTTCGTACCATGCACGGTTCACCTGGAGTGGTTTCGACGCATCTATTTATAAGTTCCTACAACCCTTTCACAGGCTTGTTATTGCATAACAACTTCATGCAGGTCTCTTGAAAGGTCATAAGCATAGAAGGTTCCATTTCCTGATTAGGCCTATCCCTGATCCCTGAGGTAGATGCCTCAGTGAAGCTCTTCTTTTCTTTCGTGAATGTTTCATGTGCGTGCTCCAAATCAAATTTAGCCTCCTTTGATAGAGCTTTACGAAGCCATACGTTGTCTTCAGACTATTCCCCCTTATCATCACCCATTGAAATTCCACTTCGGAGCACTATATTCACATTTGGATCCTCCTCGCGAGGCTCAAACCTCATTATTTGTAGGTTCTGAGTCAGCTGCAGTGGCAGCACCCCTTTTTCGTGTATTCTTTCTATCAGTGTAGGACAGTCCTCCATTTCATGGTTAAACTGAGTACAATATTTGCACAATAGACACGTCGCGTTAGTGCATTCATGGGCATAGTGCCCTGGTCCTCCACAGTTGTAGCAAATTAGCTGTCCCTGACCTCTGCCAGGTCCTCCTCTATCTTGGCCTCATTCACGCCCCTGAAAGCCTGTTAACACCATCCTAGTGCCCTGGTTAGGAGGCCACATTTCTGCCGTGTTCTGTCCATCATCAATTCATAACTTCTGCATTTGTGCTCATCACACCCTACCAACTTGCAGAAGTTGCAAAACAATTGTTGCGGAGTTCGTACAAACTTCTACAACAAATGGAAATTATTAGTTGTATGTTTCCCTGCTACTTGACATATAGCTCACCACAACGTAGGCCCCGTGCTCGGTCCTTCTTGGGCTTCCGGTGTGAAAGGCATCGGTCATCCTCCTGCAATATAGTTTGAAAAGACTAAGCAGTGTCTTTGTCATGCCCCTAACCTTTACATTTCAGGCACCGTATTTCTTCACATGCCTCCAGTCAAAATGTTCTATCCTGCTTCAAACGTTTCACTTCAAGGCAAAGATTTTGCAACTGCACATGGATCTGCTGAACCCTCAAATTCGGATATTGCATCGGCATTTCATGCGGTCTTATGGAAATCTCCAAGGCCTCTTCCTGAGTTAGGTTCATATTGGCTTGGCAGATTTTAAACTTCAATATCTGATCCAACTCCCAAGATGTCTCACCTGGTTTCATCATGATTTCCTTGAACCCCACAATTGACTATGCCTTATATTTAGGCCTACTGAACTCTTTATTCAGCACAATCTGGATTTCTACCAACCCAGTGTTTGGGTTATCATTAGAGTACTTGATGTACCAAGTTAGCATGTGATCCTTCAAAGCTCTAAGCAATGTTGCCTTCTTCATGTGACCATCTATGACACACTAAGCTTCACATATAGCTTTCACGATGAACCAAAAATGGTCTGGGTCCTCATTTCCCAAGCCCTTAAACAAAGGTAGCTTCACTGAATTTGCCATGTAAAACTGTGGTGGAGGTGGCGGTGGTGTGGGTGAAGTCACAGGTGATGGTGGTGAAGTTGGAGGTGGTGTAGGTGGAGGTGGCAGTCGCAGGAATCCCTGTTTTATTAACTAAACCACACTTCGTGGAGAAGCTTGCGCTACTCCCTCTTAATCACCTAACGATGGTGAAATCAGTGGGATATATTCAGGACCCTTTCTTCCTTCATTCCTGTAAGTCTTTCCACTTCACGTAGCTCTGATCATCAAGGTAGTTGCATAACCCGTTTTTTGCACAATAGCATATTAATCCAGGTATTTAAAGACTTCAAGTACTTACCTCATGGAACTTTGAAAAAGCGTCGCTTCACCTCGCTATAACTAACAGAGGTATCGACAATGAACTTAGTTACAAATCCTCCTATGATTCGATCGAGCCAATGATCGACAACACGGACGATCTTATCCTCAGAGGCTTCCAACCTCTGTACTAGCTCTGGAGTCTAGACAATAGGACCATCAAATCTCCACCTTCCTTTGCTATCTGCTAGCTTCACGGTCCATTCGTGTAACTCAACTATAAAGGAATAGAAAAATATCTCATGGATTTCCATATACAGGTACCTGTCCATCCACTGTTCCTTTGTCAGTCGTGGATTTATGTTCTCCTGCGCCATGAATTCGTGGATATTCCTATCCAACCAGTCTTCGACCTCTTTCTTATTTGGATTCCAGTGAGATGACATCACACATCTCTCATGCAAATTCTGGTCCCAACAATGGAACCATTTGTTGGCTTTGTGGGGTGTGACCCAGGTTCAACGTTAGTTAGCTAAACAAATCCCTAGACTACTAGACCTTTCGGCATCAGCTCGTAGAGCGCGGACCAAAGTCTCACCCGAAGTAGTATGGGGGGATGCTAGAACGAAGTTACTGCACCCTAAGATGGTCATGGTGTCGGTTTATACCCTATGTTCCTACTTTTGTGCAAGCCACTAAGATTTAGGGCTCTGTCAGTCTACCCTTTATTCCAGCCTTCAGCACCTCCATGAAGGTTTATGATTGACCTTCGCACAGCCTTAACCCATGATCTAGGTACTTCTGTGCTGCTATGACAACGTATTGTATAGGTTCCCAAGTTACCTTAAGTGTTTTAGTTATCTTACTAATCAACCATAGTTAGCGCCGCGTAAACTAATATCCTTACTTGTGTTTAGTTAACTAATACATTCACATACATTCGTGCATCACATGAACATTGTAAATTGAATCCAAAACGCAATATAACCAGATGAATTAACAAGAAATAAATACACAGAATTTGCGGAATACTTCTCTTTGTTGATATCTTCATATTAATACAAACTCTATCCGCCCTGTGCACACAGTTGCAGGGGTCCGCGCACTCAGTTGCAGACGTCCTCCCTAGGCCTCTCCGCACTCAGCTATAGAACCTCTACCTACACTAATACCTAAGAACACTTAGACTCCAATGCTTAAATCCTTACTTCATTCTTCGCTACTGAAAACTTAACTACTTAGAGCTTACTTACTTAGCTCCTTTTCATACAATCCCATGGTCCGCGGACCATGGGTAGATCTTTACAACTGACTTTACACATTAAAAAATAACGGTGGAAAACCCTATATGACGCTTGACACCTTCGCGCTCTGCAACCACAAAATGTGAATACTTTACAACTTTATTACAAAACTTGTCCCAAAACATGGGCTTTTAGCCCCAAAACTATCCTTGGGGGAACTCGTTCCCAACATGAACCATGGTCAAGGGCGGTCCACATTGAACACTCAATGCAAGCCAAGGAATGGGGGAATGTTGTACTCTAAAACATTATTTCCCATAGCCTTGGTAATGGTCTAAGGACCATATCAGAGTGGTTTGAACTTCTGATGGGCTTTAGTAAGGCATTCTTTCTGCAAATGAAACCAAACTTTTTCGTCCACCTGAAACTTGTGTGGTACCCGATGTTGATCATGTTGCTACTTGTACTTGGAATTTTCTAAAATGGAGTGGCTATATATCGGCCCGTTGGGTAGAGGTTCTCCGAGAGTCATATCGAATGAATTCTTAACCTGAAAGTTCAATGGTACCCCTGTGGGTGAGGAGAAGATGTTCCTGTATTATTTCATGACTGTATCCACCTGCTTCGGCTTCTTGGAGGAAACCTCCCCCAGGACCATGGATGTGGCTACAATATTCCCCTTACTTTGAGAGTGAACCAAAAAGAAAATGAATTTCATAGTCTGGGAGATGATCTTACTGCATTTCTTAGCAGAGATCAAAGAGGTGGCAACAGGCTGGGCTACCTATGGTATCCTGTATAATGGATTACCCAAAGAAATAAAAACAATGTGAGGCCTTGACTCATACACAACATGTCACTTCCACAAGTATGGTTGGCCTAATAATACATCACAAACATCCAAAGGTGCATACATCATCTATGAAGGGCTTGATGATGTTGGGAAGGCGGCACTGATGGCAGACTCAGAGATCTAGGCCTTGGTGAAGCCACCCGAGCTGTATGGTTGTGGGTATGGTATGGTCAGTAGTCTAATTTACTTCACAACCTTTGCTAAAATGAGGTTATTTTTGCTCCCACTGTCAAAAATGACTTGTAGCGATGAACCCTTCACCCACATTTGTGAGTGGAAAAGACTCTCCTCCTCCTCTAAATCTTCAAGCTCATTCTTATGGATCTTGGTAGTCACAATAGTGGCATTTGACTTCGAATCAATGATCTTCTTCCCTTTTCCATTCCTCTTATTAGGTTTTGACTCAAGGTCAGAACATGCATATGATTTTGAAGCCTTCAACTCGGCCACCAACAAGTGCTTGGCCCGACACTCACTTATGCTGCGAGTGGGGCTCTTGTGGAACTCACACCACTTTCTTGTGTCCTTGTTTAATTTTGTGGTGGTGTTCCTTTCTTGCAGCTTTGATGGGTTGTCTTGGGTTACACCGTCTTGGCTTTGTCCTTGGTTCTACAGTTTGGGGAAGCCTTTGCCTTGCTTTGGATTTGCGGATCCAAAGTCTTGTTTCTTCTGTTTAAACTTGTGCTTGATCTTGACAACGTATCTATATGTCGTGCTGAGCGAGGGGATGTCCAGGAACTCCATCGCTTCTTGGATGTATATATGTAGGCAGCTGTGGTACTTGAGTATGAAATGTTTCTCAGAATCATTGATACTCAACTTCATGCGAAGGGTATGAAAAACATTGGTAAACTTCGACCCATCTTAGTCCCTTCCCTACCACAACGTAGTCCACTTTTTGTATTTGTCCTCATAGCTCCCGATAGGGTAGTATTGCTCCCTGATGGTGTCCTAGAATGAATTCCAAGTGGGAGTGGCTAAAAACAATGAGTTTATACTTCAATCCTTTTGTTCACAATAGGTTTCCCACCAGTCCTTGACGTGGGGGTCGGCTTTGAGAAGAGAAAAAGTAATATTTTCTTGGCAAGAAAAAATCATGAATAGAAAAATATCCTTCTAGCAGATTCAACCATTTATCTATGACTTCTACATCTATTTGACCCTCAAATATGGGGATTTCAAAGCTAACTTGTACCTTAAAGGGTGTGGCATTTCCAGAGTAGTTGTTGGAAGCAGATGTGTCACCCCTAGGTAACTGTTGAAGGATTTGGGAAAAGTTGTCCATCATAGCATTCCTTTGTCACTCGAGGGCTTCTTTGAGTAATATTTTGATAGGATCTCCTGCCCCCTCATCTTTCTTTTCATTTTCCATGGGAGGTTGTCAAGTTTTGCGAGGTTGGTCTTGCAATGGTTCGACTAGTTCTAGGCCTAACTCCATATATCTCGACCTCGTTGGGGTCATGAAAAGAAAAATAGGGAAAGGGAAGACCGCTCTAATAGCATTGATGCAAGTTTAAACAGGAACATAGAGAATTATAGATATAACCATAAATATAGATATGCAGAAGAAATAACACTTCCTTTGATTAATATCAAATAATGAAATATGCTACAAACAATATGGAAATGAGACTATCTCGATGATGGTAACTTATCTTTGACAAGATATGTGGTGGTTATTGTTAGAGTTGGTCTTGTCAGTCCTCCGTCAGAGATCAAAACTCTTTCTTCATTTCATTTTTAGGTGTCTCGCTCCATCCACTCAGCTGCATTTTGCTAGGGGCATGCCAGAATCTGACGGAAGTGTCTTGTCAGTCATTACCCCTTACCCCTTATGTCTGGCACCTGCTGGCTTAGGTATTTTCATCAATGTTTATTAAAGCCCATGACAGTCAATGTTCGATCTTTTAATGGACAAGAGTCATTTCAGTCATTAGGTCTAGGGATCAGTTAATTTGGTCTTCAACCATGTCCAATAAAGCCATGCAGGCCAGAGGGAGGCCCTTAGAAAGTTGTGATTTAATGATTTTCATCGTCATGTTGATGGATTACGACTATTCTTCAAAACTTTGTTTTGAAGAAAAGTCAATAGTGTGTCATTTGTAATAATTTTCAAAAAATTCCAGTTGACCTCTTCAGGGACAGTCATGGTTTCCTTGGCCAAATGCCATGTTAGCAACCCCTACAAAAAAGTGCCAAAAATTTCATCATTTTAGCTAAAAATCCAAAAGGGAAAAGTGAAATACAGAGTTGAATTAAATCATGGAAAAAGTGCCAAAACAAAACATTACCAAAGTGGGTTTTGAAGAAACAAAAATCAAAACCATGACTCCAATGTCTTTATATAGAGTTTTCACAAGAAACAATGTCATTTTGCACACCAAGGTTAGAGAGAAGCATTTCAAAGTGATTGTGAGAGCTAGTGCATGTTTTTGGGCGAAGTTGGAGGTGTTTTGACAGGTGTGGCGCACAGGTAGAGGGGCACGGCGCACTGGGCGCGACCGCATAGTATTAAAACAACACGGGCGATGTGCACACAAACGGTGTGGCGCACTGGATATGCTACATTATGCACACCCATAAAGGCCCGATTTTGCTCCAAATTGCAACAAATCACCTTTGAATCCCTTGAAATTGCTAGGTAGGGTCGACATCTCGGTTTCTCATCCATTTTTTGTGAATATGATGATGGTTTATGGCCGTTTATAGTTGCAATAAAAAACTCTTAAACCCTATCACTTGAAGTCATCAAAACCATTGCTGTTAGGGTTGCAAATTCATTGTGTTGATGCCAAGGTTCCTCATCCCTTTTATCTTTCCCTTCTTTACATCGTTCCCTTCCCCCCTATTCCATTTTTCCCATCTTTCCCTACCCTAAAATATTACTAAACTCCTATGCCTTATCTCCTCCACTCATTTTTCAAATGTAAAACCCCAAAATCCTACCTTATAAAATCCCAAACCCTCCTACATGTCCCTAAACAAAATTTCTCCCCATAATCCCTAATCCCTTCATATTATTCCCCTTCCTAACAGTCACTTTTGCATTGTTCCCCTTGGTGGCAGAATTCATAACAACACAGAGTTTCATACATCATTAAAGGGAAGTCCAAGCACAATCCATATACAACAGTCATGGCATCTGAGCATTCATCGGATTATGAAATGGAAACCCAAAGTGACTCATCCTCAGAAGAACAAGCTCCCTGGAGACCTCATAAAAGTGGCAGACATGTTAGGGAAGAAAAACCCACTCTTACAGAATTGCAGGCCTGCCCTCTTGCTATGTCATGTTTCCAACATCTATCATGCTTTGAGTTTTGTCAGAAGGTGGCTAGTGTTTGATTTCATTATGAGTTGGCTCGTCTTTTTGTGCTTCACTTACATGGAGATCACGCTATCTTAGCTGGTGTCACCTTCACACTTACACTTGAATCCATCTCATTAGCAACTAGCATACCGAACGTTGGAGAACCATGGCACAAGAAACAGAAGGTTGATCGGCAGCATTATGAGCCATACATTAAAGCCGGTTTCTTGAGGTAGCTCAAAAGAGTCTTTCCATTCCGATATCTGAAAGATGAATATGCTCCACTAATGAATTTAATCATGAAATATTTCAGCTGTGAGGGGAGGTTCTCTCGTTTATATGCTTATCACATCCAGTTTCTCATGCATTTTACCAGGGTACGGATGATGAACATCCCATATTTCATTTGCAGGAACATAGAGAGGATGAACAACTTCATGCAGCACAAAACCACTCAGCAACAACTTAACAATGTTTATCACTTTGCTCTTATCCGGATTTTGGTGGATCATCAGTTGGGATTGCAGGGAATTGCTTGGGATGACTTCATCTCCCGTGACCTCTTCAGCACTTCCCAGGTATTATCAAAGGTTGAACATGAGATAGGTGGTCCTTCTCATCAGTATGAGCGCCACGAGACCACTACTATGCCAGTATTCATCACATATCAGAGAGGCAGTAGGCATTTGTTTTCAGTAGCAAAGCGAGTGTTATCTCCACCCGGGGTGGAAGGGGCCTCGCTTCTGACATCGAAAACATAGGTACAGGACAAGGGCGAAATTCCCATGCATGACGAGGGGCCATCAGGTGAATAGGAGGCCGACTTCATCCTCATTCATGATGATGATGCAGATGAGGAGAGTGCCAAACTTAGGAGGACCATCCAGGAGCAGAAAGCGGAGATCCAAGACTTTTCACTCAATTTGGAGAGGGCCGAATGGATTATCAGGTATTTGGAGCAGAGGAACAAATAGCTTGAGGACTAGCATGAGATCATGGAGTTGCAAAGAATCCGTGAGAATTTCCAAGCTTCCCAACATAGGAGGATTGAGCTCACTCCATTGAAGCAAGAAATTAAAAATGACCATGAGTCTTGGCTCGAGCATATAAACATCCACCTTGAGAGACTACTGGAGAACGCTGACAGGGACAAAACCATATTGAGGCGAATGGTTTATCATTACAGGGCACGAAACATGAGTTCAAAGGCTCGGATAAGGAGTTTGAAGGCAAAATTGAGCAAAGCTACAAAGAGGCAAAAGAGGAAAAAAGAGCAAGATCAGCTCTGAATCTTGGCTAAAGCCTCTTTGGCCTAGCATGGCACTTCATAGAGAAGCTCCAGCCCAAATTCAAAAAAATTGGGGCATTTTTGGTCTTTTGACAAATTTTTGTGCACAAACAGGGTTTTTCTCCCTATGTGCTGCGCCATTGGCGTCCGCTTATGCTAGGGAGCTCTAAATGGAAAAAAAATTATATTTTTGGATTTGGCATGACAAATCATGATTGCTGGTGCATGGCCAAGAAATTTGGGCAAGTTTTGAATCCTCAGGAGGTCAAAAACACTCAAAAAATGACCTCTCTGCCCCTATTTTGACACACGGGAAGCAATCTTGGGAAATTGATGTTTTGGAGGGGAAAATGAGCACCAAATTCAGAAATTTCACTTGGGTTGGAAAGTAGACAGGTAGGTATTTCTAACAAGCACACTTGGGCATAATTTGGACTTCAGAAAGTACCTCAAAACCACCTCCAAAGTGGCGCGATGCATACAGTTTTGGGCGCGGCACACAGAGACCTAAAGGCCAAAATCACTTCCGCTCCGCGAAATTTCGATTTGCGATTTTCTCCAAATGGGTCCGTTCATTTACACTACATTTCTCCTCGCACCTAAGGAAAAGTTTAAAAGTATTTTCACTAAAGTTTGGCTTCTATCCAAGTGGCAAAAGGAAGGCGAGCAGTCACCCAAAAATCTATGCTACAGTTTTGTCATTTTTGTAATGTTGCACTTGTCACTAATGGTTGGCTTTTCATTTCTAGTTTGTAATGATTTAAAAAACTCCCCAACTTTGGGTCGTTCAATTTCTTAATGGCATAGTCTATTTATTGTATGCAAACCATTTTCAAAGGGTTGGTTGGCTTGTAATTTCTGGGAGACTGTGGGAGAGAAACTCAGTTCTTCATTGTATATTTTGACAGAGAATTAATGAAAGGCAGTGGCTTTGGTTCATGAGATTCATGTGGTGTGAGTGTAGAAAATGCGTTCTCTTTATGTTTCATATGTATTTCGTTATGTTTCACAGTTCATTTCATCCTCATTTCCAGTGAATTTTTTTACGTAAGATAAGGTAGAATTCATATTTATTTCCTTCTTGTGGGAAAGTTTCACGTATGTGTTCTTCTTCTGTTCAAAAGGATTCATGTGTTTATGCCCTTTTCACCCTCCTAAACAATCTTTCTGTTCCGCATTACTTCAAATTTAATTGCTAGACTTTTCGCCTATCTTGCCTCACGAAGTAATATGTGCCTTTGTGTTAAATTCTCTGCTCACTGTTGTTCATTGGTCCCATACATCCTAGAAACCCAGTCATTCATAAAAATTTGTTTCTTGTTTCCATATTCATTTACTAGCCTAAATCAATATTTCACTGTAAGTCATCTCAGGCCATATCGTTTACTTATTCACAGAGCGTGACACAGAGAGAGCCCTCTCCTGTTCTGGTAGGGCTAGCTACCAGACTGAGCGTGGTTTGTGGTTACCCTGAATTTTTCCTTCCTTCAGCCTAAGGCAGATTTAGGTGCTAACATAGTGGCGACTCCACTGGGGACGAAATTACTCCCCTTACTTCTTGATAATTCTAAGATTCTGGATGATAAGTTTAGGATTTGATAGGTTGAGTGAGTTGGTTGTGTCCTTTGATTTCTCTTAATAGCACGCTGTTCTAGAAGATATACCAGAGGTAATCCAGACCCAGATCCTCCACACATCTACAAAAATCCCAATTTGATTCTGAGACTTCATCATCAAGAAAGCTCTATATCTCCCGTGTTCAAATCCCATTCATGCCCTGACATTTTTGAGTATCTTGAAGAGCTAGATTTTGATGAGCAGTTTGAACTATCATTGTTTGAGACCAAATCCGAAAGGGCGGTTGACTCTACTATCCACAATCCACAGTTTCTTGTAGACTTGGAGACGGAAAGGGCTAACCATTCAATTGATAATTACATTGTAGCACAGCTTCAAACTCC
The DNA here is from genome assembly GCA_000404065.3 of Pinus taeda. NCBI lineage: Eukaryota > Viridiplantae > Streptophyta > Pinopsida > Pinales > Pinaceae > Pinus > Pinus taeda. The sequence goes on from APFE031139543.1 coordinate 92,346, forward strand.
AATTGCTAGCCTCCTACAAATTGTGCACACTCCTCCAACACCTCCAAGGCCAAATCCACCAAGAGTGATGGCTGCCTGTTTTGCACCCCTTGTTCTACCTCAAGTTTTAGATGATATGCCCGTAGATTATCAAAGCAAAATCCCATTTTTTGATGGCACTCCTAACATCAATACTGCTTAGCAACATGTGGACAGAATGGCAAATTTCTATGAACTTCATGAGATCGATGTAGAGAATGTGGCAATGAGACCCTTTGTATAGAAATTTGCAGGTGAAGTGAGGAAATGGTTCAAAGGTTTGCCGGTTGCATGTATCGCTACCTTGGCCGACCTACAAAGACAATTTTTGAACTGCTGGGAAGTGAAAAAGAATCCTCTTCAAATTCTGGCTGAATATGAGCAAATCAAATGAAACGCTGGTGAGTCGGTCCGAGACTACTGTATTAGATTCAATTATGTTTATAATGAAACTCCCGATCATCTAAGGCCACCTATGGGGCTAGCCATGGTGAAGTTCCCGGATGGTTTTGATGCTAACATGGCTTATTAATTAAGAGAGAGAGAACCGGCCACAATGGAAGACATGTAGAAGATAGCGGTCAGCGTTGAAGCAAATCTGCTGACCAAGAGGGCTAGAGCAAAGGCAGAAAAGAAGGTCACCGTAAAGGAAGAATCTTCCTCGGTAGATCAACTACTCTAGAAGGTAGAGCAGATGCTTGAAAGAGTGAAACTTGACAAACCTGAGCCACAAGTTAGAAATTCTAACTTCTGTGGCCAACAATAGCCACAATATAGAATAAGGCAGAAAGATCAGCGAGCCCAAGAGCAGACAACACATCAGCCAGTACAACCACCTTTGCAGCAAAATTTTGTGCATGGACTGGAGTCACATGAGGACGGGAATATAATAGGTGAAGAAAACCACCTCTTTACTTTGGATGATTTGCCTTTTTATATCATTGAGGATGAGGAGTATGTAGAAAGTTTGTCTGTACATAAAGATGCAGATTTCATTCTAGCAAACGATACCGTTTTGGAGGAAGAATTAGATGAGTACCAAAGAGGTTATATGAATGCTCTGTCCACCCATGAGCAGTGATATCCACTTAGAAACAGAGATGTGTCGGTCAAACCAATTCAAAAAAGGAAGGATGTTGAAGCATCAAAGAATGATTCATTAGTTGCACAAAGGAAAGGAAAGGAGGCGGTTGATCCGGATAGCAACAAATCACCATCAGGAGAAAAATCACATCAGCAAATTTCATCGAAAGAAAAGGAAAGGAAAGAAATCCTAGTCAAAGAGGTAGAAAATATTCCTGCTTTTAATTTAGAGAATGAGATTTCTAAATTAAAGGTATCCATTCCCTTGACTGAAATAATGAGGAACAAAAGTTATAGAGGGAAAGTATCTAAAATGTTGAATTTGGACCCAATGTCCGACATGGTGAATGTTGAAGATGATCAACCTGAAATGATTTTTGGGCCAGCATCGGATGGTGAGTCTCCTGTTAGTGATGTGCCACCTTTTTATATCAGTTTAAGATTGCATGATTTTGTGTTACATAATGCCATGTTCGATTCCGGAGCTTCTCACAATCTCATGCCCAAGGCTATCATGGATAAGTTGGGTCTGGACATCACCCGGCAATACCATGATCTCTATTCGTTTGATTCCAGCAGAGTAAGATGTATAGGACTCATCAAAGACTTGGTTGTGAGTCTGGATCAGATCCCAATGAAGAATGTTTTGATGGACATTGTTGTAGCAAATATTCCTCCCAGGTTTGGCATGCTTCTTTCCAAGTCTTGGGTAGCGAAATTGAAAGGGACATTACAACTAGATTTCTCCTATGCAACAATTCTGGTGTTTGGCCAAATGAGGAAATTGTATCGGGAACAAAAAATGAAATACATAATCACAAGCAAGAAGAAACCAATAAATCATCTGATTAATTATGTACATACAGATTTAGAGTATTTTGTTTTGTATTCTGATAGTTTCAATAATATTGACAGTCAGTTAGTAGAAGCAGATGATATTCTAGAAATAACAGAAAATTTCAGAGGAGTTTTAGAGAAGGAAGGACAAGAATAGTAGAACACCGTTGGGCGATCAACTGAAAGTAACAGACAACAAGTAGACCAAGCACAGCAAATATATTTTAAAAACTTGCAAGAGGAGGAAGAAGGTTTTTGGACCATGGATTTCGATGGAGCAGTGGGAAATGATGGCGCTAGAATTGGAATTTGGGTACGCAGTCCTTTCTCCGCCCCGAAAAGAGTCCCTAGTAACGTGTGGGTATGCTCTTACAAGTTGGCTTTTGATTGTTCAAACAATGAATTTGAGTATGAAGCTCTGATTGCTGGCCTAAAGATTCTAAGAAAGCTGAATTCTAAGAGGATTTCAGTATATGGTGACTCCAAATTGGTAATTAAGTAGGTCAGAGGTGAATATCAAGAAAAGCATCCTCGGAATTGGGCTTACCGTAATGCAGTCCTAAACATCCTAAAATTATTTTCAGAATACACCTTGACATGTGTGCCTCGTATACAAAATAGCATTGTTGATGCTCTTGCTAAGGCAACAAGTAGTTTGAATATCCCAATGAAATCCAGTAATAAGTTCGAAATCCATGTCAAGCATCGTCCGGCAGTCCCAGACAATCAGAGATATTGGCAAGTTTTCCAAGATGATGAGGAGATTGATTATTTTCTGCAAAACAAAGGCAAGTTCAAAGAGACCTGAATTGATTTAGAAAATGTCGATGGTAAAGGTAATGGTGCAGATGATGTGCAGATCAATGAAATGGACGTGTTGCACCTAAAGAATAACGTTATTCCTAAAGGCTTGATACCTTTAGAATAACTCTTTGATCAAGATGATGTAGCCCGTAAGCCGACATTGCAGCCAAAAGAGAAGGGTATAGAAGAGGTCAATATCGGAACAGATGCTAATCCTAAAATGGTAAAACTCTCTAAAGCATTGCCACAAAATATCAATGACAAATATATTAGTTTGCTATCTTCATTTGCAGATGTGTTTGCTTGGGACTATTCTGACTTAAAGACATACGATACCAATATAATTCAGCACACTATACCCATCAAGCCCAATTAGAAACCAATCAGACAAAAGTTGAGAAGGCTTAATCCAAAGCTGCTGCCATCAATTGAAAAGGAGATCAATAGGTTGTACAAATCAGGGATCATTGTTCCCATCAGATTTTCGGATTGGATCTCTAATTTGGTGCTCGTACGAAAGAAGACAGGTGAGATTCGCTTATGCATTGATTTTAGAAATCTCAATAAAGTTTCATTGAAAGACAAATATCCACTACCCAAAATGGACCATATACTTCAGCGAGTAGTGGCAACATCTCGTATGTCACTACTTGATGCTTATTTCGGATATAACCAAGTTTCTGTCTATGAAAATGACCGAGACAAGACAGTGTTCACCACTCCATGGGGAAGTTTTCATTACGCTAAAATGCCTTTCGGTTTGAAGAATGCAGGTGCCACATTTCAGCGTGCAATGGACTTGGCTTTTGCAAATGAGAAGGATGTCTTTTTGGTTGTGTACCTGGATGATTTGACGGTGTTTTCCAAATCTGGTGAAGAGCACATGTACATCTAAAAACTGTCTTTCAAAAGTGCAGAAAATATGGCTTGTCACTGAATCCGAAAAAGAGTTTGTTCACCATGGAGGAAGGAAAACTACTCGGGCACATTATCTCAAAGGATGGCATTCACATTGACCCAGCACGTGTACAAGAAATTAAGCAAATTGATCTGCCCCAGAATAAGAAAGAGATTCAATCTTTCAATGGTAAAATGAATTTTCTACGCCGCTTTGTACCTAATCTTGCTGAGCACCTAAGAGAGATTACAAACATGCTTAAGAAGGACATCCAAGTGAAATGGATGGTGGAGGCTGTAAAATCTTTCAATTTGGTCAAATTGGCTCTTTCTTCAGCTCCCATTCTAGTCATCCCGGACTACACTCAGGATTTCATATTATTTTCATTTGCTTTGAAGCATACTATGGCAGCGGTGTTATTGCAAAAAAGAGATGATCATGAAAGACCCATTGCATTCTTTAGCAGAGCTATAAGAGATGCTGCCTTGAAATACAACATCATTGAGAAGCAATCCCTTGCACTTGTGAAAGCATTGAAAGATTTTCGGGTATATATTCTACATTCTCATATTTTGGGCTATGTTCCTAACGCTGTTGCCAAAGATGTTTTAGTGCAGACCGATCCAAGAAGAAAGACAAGGAAAATGGATTGCAGCTTTGTTGGAATATGATGTGGACATAAAGCCCACAAAGCTGGTTAAAGGACAGGGATTGGAAAAGTTAATGGCCGAATCAAACTTGCACGCCTTGGACATAAATCTGATCGCTACTATGTCCAATGAGAATGAGGAAGGATCGTAAATTCAGGTATCTAAAATGTTTTCTCTTTCTCCGTGGTATTCAGATATCATATATGTGCTTAAACATTTGTCACCACCACCTGGCATGACTAGAAACAAAGTGAGAACACTCAAGTTGAAGGCTGCCAAGTTTTGCATTCTAAATTATGAACTGTATTGGAAAGATCCTGGTGGTGTTCTATTAAATTGTTTGGTGGAAAAGGAAGCAAAGAAGGTCATGGAGGATTTCCACGGAGGAGAATGTGGTGGTCACCTTTTTTGGAAATCAACAGCAAATAAAATTCTGATGGCCGACATTGTTTGCTAATGTTTATAAGATGGTCAAGAGCTATCATAAGTGTTAGATTTTTGAAGGAAGGCAGAAGTTACAACCTATACCACTCAAGCCCATTGAAGTGAGTGCCCCTTTTCAGCAATGGAGGTTGGATTTCATTGGTGACCCCGCTTCTTCCGGTTAGCACAGATGGATCCTCACAGCGACAGATTATTTCACGAAATGGATCGACGCAATTCCCACTAGACAAGCTATAGATGCGGTAATCATTTCATTCCTTGAAAATAACATCTTGTCTCGCTTTGGTTGCCCGAATAAGATAATCACTGATAACGCAACAACTTTCAAATCAAAAAGGATGGTAGAGTTTTGTCATAAATATCACATGATACTGGGTCACTCAACTACCTATCATCCGCAAGGCAATGGATTGGCAGAGTCTTTGAATAAATCATTGGTCAACATCATCAAGAAGCTGCTGGAAATAAATAAGAAGAGCATGCATAAGAAGTTGGTCAATGAACTTTGGGTAGATCGGGTCAGTCATAAGAAATCCATTGGTACGTCACCGTTTGAGCTTGTTTATGGAGTTGATACAGTATTTCCTACCTCTCTCACTGCCCCGGTAGTCAAACTTCTTCAGGAGACCGGTAGTGAAGAAGATCCCATGCAGAGAAGGTTGAATCAAATGGTCCACTTGCAACAGACCAGAGAAGAAGTCTTCAAGAACACATCCAAATTACAGGAGAAGATCAAGAAAATTTATGACAGAAAAGCAAATGTGTACGAATTTCAGTTGGATGATGTGGTGCTGAAGTGGGATGCAAGGAATGAGGAAAAGCATAAGCACAATAAGTTCGAGAACCTCTAGAAAGGTCCCTTCAAGATTGCAACATATTGGGGTCAGAATGCCTTTCTTCTGAAGGAAATGAATGGGGAAGATTGTCTAGGAGGGTCGATCAATGGTCGGCTACTCAAGCGGTACCATTTCTGAGTTAGTAACGCTACTTCCACTATCACTGTAAATACCATTTTATTTCAGTTTGGTTAGAGTTTGTCAAGTTAATCTTCAAGTCATTTCAATGTCAAATTTGAGTCAATTTTTTGGTCATTTTAGTTTCATAAATGAGTCAGAGTCTTGTGTTGTTTGTCGAAATAATGACTCCGTAGCCCAACGGATGAAGGCACTGTCTAGCTCTTTCAGAGATCTGCTATTCTTGGCACCTCCAAGGAGCTACCATCCCCCATTGGAGCCAATGTTAGAGTTGGTCTTGTCAGTCCTCCGTCAGAGATAAAAACTCTTTATGCATTTCATTTTTTGGTGTCTCGCTCCATTCACTCAGTTGCATTCCCCTAGGGGCATGCCGTAATCTGACGGAAAAGGTCATGTTAGTCAGTTCCCCTCATGTCTGGCACCTGCTGGCTTAGGTCTTTTGTCAATGTTCACTGAAGTCCATGGCAATTAATGTTCGATCTTTTAATGGACGAGAGTCATTTTCAGTCATTAGGTCTAGGGACTAGTCAATTTGGTCTTCAACCATGTCCAATAAAGCCATGCAGGCCAGATGGAGGCCCTTACAAAGTTATGATTCAAAGGTTTTCATTGTCATGTTGACAGATTACGACTGTTCTTCAAAACCTTGTTTTGAAGAAAAGTCAAACAATGTGTCATTTGTGATAAAATTTCAAAAAAGTCCCCAGTTGATTTCTTCAGGTGCAGTCATGGTTTCCATGGCCAAATTCCCTGTCATGCAACCCCTGCAAAGAGTGCCGAAAATTTCATCACTCTAGCTAAAAATTCAAAGGGAAAAGTGAAATTCAGTGTTGCATTAACTCAGTAAAAAAAACCCAAAATGAAACATTAGCAAAGTGGGTTTTTGGAGAAGAAAAAAAGAAACCCATGACTTCAAAGTCTTTGTATACAAGTTTCAACAAGAAGCCAAGTCATTGTGCAAATCAAGGTCATATAGAAATGTTGCGACATCATTAGGAGAGAAAAGTGCGTGCTTGGAGTGAGCTGGAGTCATTTTCAGGAGCACGGCACACACACAGAGGGGCGTGGCGCACATAGAGGGCACAGCACACAGAGTGCGACCCAACAGTGTTAAAAATACAAGGGCGCGACACATATAAAGAGTGCGGAGCACTGGGTTGGTTGCGTGGCGCACACCCACAGAGGCCCGAAATTGTTCCCAATTGCATCAAATTTTTTGGAATTCCTTCTAATTGCCAGGTAGGGTCTGTCTCTTGGCTTGCTCATCAAATTTTTGTGAAGGTTATGGTGGTTCATGGCTATGTATAATTGCAACAAAAACTCATAAAACCTACCAGTAGAAAACATCAAAGTCACGGTTGCTAGGGTTGCAAACTTGTGGTATTGATGCCAAGGCTCCTATTTCACCTCTCATTGTTTCACTCCTTTCCATTGTTCCCTTCCCCCCTATCCCATTTTTCCCCATTTTCCCTACCCTAAAATATTACCAAACCCCTATTCCCTATCCCCTCCTCTTAATTGTCAACATAACACCCCAAAATCCTACCTTATAAAAGTCCCCAAACCCTCCTACATATCCCTGAAACAAAACTTCTCCCCATAACCCCTATTCCCTTCATATTATTCCCCTCCTCATACTTTTTTTTTTCATTGTTCCCCTTGGTGGCAGATATCACAACAACACCTAGTTTCATACCATCATCAAAGGGAAGCCCAAGTACACTACACACACACACCAGTCATGGCATCTGAGCATTCATCAGATTATGAGATGGAAACACAAAGTGATTCATCCTCGGAAGAATAGGCTCCCCAGAGACATCACAAAAGTGGCAAACTTGTTAGGGATGAGCCAACTACCCTCACTGAATTGTAGGCCTGCCCTCTTGCTATGTCATGCTTCTAGCATCTATCATGTTTTGAATTTTGTCAAAGGGTGGCTAATGTTAGAGTTCATCATGATTTGGCCCGTCTTTTTGTGCTTCACCTACATGGAGGTCACTCTATCTTGGCGGGGTCACCTTCACATTGAAACCCGAAACTATCTCATTAGCAACCGGCATACCAAATTTTGGAGAACAGTGGCACAAGAAACAAAAGGTGGATAGGCAACATTATGAGCCTTACGTTAAGGCCAATTTCTTGAGGCAACTCACAAGAGTCTTTCCATTCAGATATTCGAAAGATTAATATTCTCCACTCATGAAATTGATCATGAAATACTTCAGCTGTGAGGGGAGGTTCTGTCGTCTGTATGCCTATCACATCAGGTTGCTCATGCACTTTACCAGGGTACGGATGATGAACATCCCATTTTTCATTTGCAGGAACATAGAGAGGATGAACACCTTGATGCAACACAAGACACCTCAGCAACAACTTAACAGTGTTTATCACTTTGCTCTTATCTGGATTTTTGTGGATCATCAGTTGGGATTGCAGGGCATTGCTTAGGATGACTTCATCTCTCGTGACCTCTTCAGCACTTCACAGGTATTATCGGAGGTTGAGCATGAGATAGGTGGTCCTTCTCATCAATATGAGTGCCATGAGACCACTACTATGCCAGTATTCATCACCTATCAGAGAGACAGTAGGCATTTGTTTGCAGCAGGAAAGCGAGTGTTATCTCCACTCGGTTTGGAAGGGGCCTCGCTTCTGACATCAGCAACACAGGTACAGGACAAGGGTAAGAGGCCCATGCATGACGAGGGGCCATCAGGTGAACAGGAGGCCGACTTCATCCTCATTCATGATGATGATGCAGATGAGGAGAGTGCCAAAATTAGGAGGATCATCCAGGAGCAGAAAACGGAGATCCAAGACTTGTCACTCAATTTGGAGAGGGCCAAATGGATTATCAGGTATTTGGAGCAGAGGAACAAACAACTTGAGGACCAGCATGAGATCATGGAGCTGCAAATCATCCGTGAGAATCGCCAAGCTGCCCAACATAGGAGGATTGAGCTCACTCCATTGGAGCAAGAAATTAACAATGACCATGAGTCTTGGCTCGAGCGTATGAACATCCACCTTGAGAGACTGTTGGAGAAGGCCGACAGGGACAAAACCATACTGAGGTGGATTGTTTATCATTACAGGGCATGGAACATGCGTTCAAAGGCTCAGATAAGGAGTTTGACGGAAAAATTGAGCAAAGTGACAAAGAGGCAAAAGAGGCAAAAAGAGCAAGATCAGCTTCGAATCTTGGCTGAAGCCTCTGTGGCCTAGCATAGTACCTCTTAGAGAACCTCCAGTACAACACAGGTTTTTTGTCCCTATGCGCCGCGCCATTGGCGCGACGCTTAGGATTGGGAGCTCCAAATTGCAAATGGCTTGCAGTTTTGGATTTAGCATGCAAAATCATGACTACTGGTGCATGGACAAGAAATTTGGGTATGATTTGAGTCTCCAGAAGGTCAAAAACACTCAAAAAATGACCTCTTTGCCCCTATTTTGACACACAGGAAATAGTCTTGGGAGAATGAAGTTTTGGAGGGGTAAATGAGCACCACATTCAGAAATTCCACTTAGGTTGGAAAGTAGACAGGCCATGATTTCCAAAAAGCACACTTGGGCACAATTTGGACTCTTGCAGGTACCTCAAAATAGCCTCCAAAGTGGCATGGCAGATATAGATTTGGGCGTGGCGCATATAGACAAAAAGGCCAAATCACTTCCGCTTCGTGACATTTCGATTCAAGACTTTCTCCAAGTGGGCCCGCTCATTTACAATACACTTTTTTTCAGCATCTAAGGCAAAGTTTAAAGTATTTTCACTCCAGGTTGGCTTCTATCCAATTGGCAAAGGAAGGCGAGCAGTCACCCAAGCCATTTTTCATTTTTGTAACGCTGCACTTGTAACTAATGGTTGGCTTTCTATCTCCATTTTGTAATGATTTGAGAAACTCCCCAACTCTTGGTCATTCTATTTCCTCATGGCATAGTCTATTTATTGTATGCAAATCATTTGCAAAGGGTTGGTTGGCTTGTAATTTCTGGGAGACTGTGGGAGAGAAACTCAGTTCTTCATTGTATATTTTGATAGAGGATTAACGAAAGGCAGCAACTCTGTTTCATGAGATTCATGTGGTTGTGAGTGTAGAAAATGCGTTCTATTTATGTTTCATATGTATTTCATTATGTTTCACAGTTCATTTCATCTTCATTTCCAGTGAAATTTTCTAAGTAAGATAAGGTAGAATTCAAATTTATTGCTCTGCCTGTGGGAAAGTTTCACGTATGTGTTCTTCTTCTGTTCAAAAGGATTCATGTGTTTATGCCCTTTTCACCCTCCTAAACAATCTTTCCATTCTGCATTACTTCAAATTTAATTGCTAAACTTTTCACCTGTCTTGCGTCATGAAGTAATCTGTGCCTTTGTGTTAAATTCTCTGCTCACTGCTATTCATTGGTCCCATACATCCTAGAAACCCAGTCATTCATAAAAATTTGTTTCTTGTTTCCATATTCATTTACTAGCCTAAATCAATATTTCGTTGTAAGTCATCTCAGGCCATATCGTTTACTTATTCACTGAGTGTGACACGGAGAGAGCCCTCTCCTATTCTGGTAGGGCTAGCTACCAGACTGAGCGTGGTTTGTGGTTACGCTGAATTTTTCCTTCCTTCAGCCTAAGGCAGATTTAGGTGCTAACACTATCTAATCAATGTTGTTGTTTTACTGTTGCTTGTCAATAAATTATTCTTAGATCTGAAAGCAAAACTAAATGCATAAGGAGTTTGTGTCTGATTGATTGATTGATTAAGTGAGAAGGGTGATCTTTGCTGCTAACTATCTAGATCCCTATAATTTGATAGTAGATATTCAGAATATAACTGGTTGGTACAAATTTGGTTCATAATGTTTATGTTTCAGTAGTTCTGGTGGTATATGCAGGTCTGGGTAAAGGAAGTAGCATATACATGTAGGTTGGGTTCATTAAAGTAGCATATCCATTCTGATGTTTGATTCATGAGGTTGCAACTGGTTCTAAATGATGATGCAGGTTTCTGGGTTTAGCACATTGTTCTCGTGATAGTGATCTAACTGTTCATATTGGCTAATTGTTAGTTGATGCAGACATTATTATAGAGTTTGAGCTTCAAAGTTTCTAATGGGTCCAGTGTCAAAACTTGATGAACTGATGCCTTCATATTGTGTTGTTTTATACCAGGAGCATCCAGTTTGAAAATTTATGAAACGTGGTCCCTGGAGGAAGAGATAAGGTCATAGTTTTCTATAGGTTGACGCCTACATACTAGTAAATATATCAGCTAGTACACGAGCTAGGGGGTTGTAGCTCCCTTCCAGTAGAAGCTGGAAAATGAGTGGGTGCCTACATACTGGTATGATTATGCACCAGTACAAGATTGTAAGAATATTTTGTTTATATTAAGAAGACAGAGACGACAACAGTAGGTGGTTTTTCTCCCACATTTGGTTTCCACCTTAAATCTTGGTGTTCATGTGTGTTGTTTATGTGTGGTGGTTTATTATGTTATTACTACACATAGTTACTATATAATAAGATACTGATGCACTAATTAAAGATCAACACATGATAAATTAACTAAATCATAAGTTCTCTAGGCATACGTTGGTTTCTTTAATCACAGCAGTGTGCACACACAAGTTCATTTCACTAAAGTAGCATATATAAATCTGATTGGGAAATGAAAGATTATTGAATTGTAAATACTGATTCACCCCCCTCTTAGTATTATTTCCAACATTCCCTAGAAGCTCTTGAAGATCTGGGAAATCATAGGAATCTTCAACGGTTTTCCTCTTAGGGTTTGGTTTGTCTTTGGAATTTCCTTCTTACTCTTCCAATTCCATAAGTTTCTCCAAGGATTGAATTTCCATCACAGACTCATCTTTTTTTTCTTAAAGTTGTGTTAGTAATGAAAATTCATTGGTCCCTGGGTTACCCTTATTTTTTCCTGTTTTTTCCTAAGTTCACTTCTTTGGTTGGGTGCGGGCGTTTCTACTTTTTTTGTTTACAACCTCTTGAAATTCATCTAAATTCTATTAGATATTTTTCTCTTGATTTTCCAAAATAACCAATGCGTAATCCCTCACCAGGTGCTCGTACTCATGACAACGTCTATATTTAAAAGGCACATGTTCCTTTTCTAATTGATAGGTCCAAATCTCATCGTGGTACTCTAGATTAATTGCTTTAGGGAGAGGTTTGGAATATTCATATAAACACGGATTCTTGTGTATGAGGCATGTCTCCTCCATTCTGTGATTTTAGATATTTTCACAAAGTCACCAATGGAACTACTAATACCCTTAAGGATATCTGGTTCTCAAAAGTCGTTTAGAAAGGAGAAAAGTCATACCCATACCATGGAAACAAGGAACTATTTATTTTTTTGGGTTGTAGCAATCCTCCTAAAATCTCATGAATGGGTGAATTCATGAAGATGGGTTACACTTTTGACCCAAATGTGGCAATGAAATTTCAAAATTTTACTGTTTTATCGAATTGAAGGCCTCAAAATTCATATAAGAATTGTGAGTTTTGATTCAAAGTAATGGAGAATTATGTTGTTGTCCTAACGATATTTTTTGCAAAAAAATTTGGTGTCGTATAATATGTAAATTTTCCATTAAATGAAATTCTTGTCCTTGACATTTTTTCACACATATTAAGAGGTATCCATGTGTCCACGTAGCATATCTTAGTCAAAAATGTGTAGTTTTTAAATTATATATATTCTTATAATACTAATATTATATATATATTTATTATATATATATATATATATATATATATATATATATATATATATATATATATATATATATATTATATATATATATATAATATATATATATATATATATATTATATATATATATATATATATATATATTATATGAGCATGATATGCATGGAGAGCTAAGTTTTTCATATTACAAATTTATTTTTATACAAAATTATATTTTTTTATTATTTTTCAAAGTTGGCAAAGTAATATTTCATTTGCATTTTCCAACACGTGTTCGTGGAAGGTTTTTTTTTCTAACTATTTAAATAAATTGAAAAACCAAGAGTACCCTTTTGAAGAGGACTCGTAAAGGAATATATTGATATTTTTTGAAATGTTTTCTTTTTGTGTATTTTATGTTATTGATTTTTTATTCAACCCCTTTAAAACTGTCCAAAAACATTTCAAGCATTATGTTTAACATAAATTAGATGAAAAATATCATATGGATTTGAAAATGTCAAACTCATATGCCATTGGCTAGAGGATTCCTTCATGAATCCAACATAATCAACTCTTCCACCTAAGGACAATTTTTTCGCTAAGTCATTTAGGGGAGAAAATCGTGTTGCAGAAATTTTTGTAGAAGGGGTGTTGAAATTGTGGATTTTAGAAGCTTAGAAGCTTGATCGAGAACTTAAAATTTAAATTTAAATAGCTTGATTGATAATTTCGTAAAGCCTCGATCGATCCATTTACGTGGTTAACCAGGGGCTCAATCAAATTATGTAGCTAGATCGAGCTATTAAGCTTGATCGAAACTTTATTAATTTTTTTATAGATCCCATAATTTAGATTTAGAATCAATAAAGATCTAAAATTTAATCCATGAATAATTTAACCAAGTTGATATGTAATTATTTTACTAAAAATGAAAATTCAACTAGACCTAAGTTATGAACGACATTAGAATTTTTTTATGTTATTGCGTTGAGATGCACATTGTACATCTCAATATGGTGGTCGTGTGTAAGTATGTTTGTATGTGCCCAAAATATACCTTATCATATACCTTGACTTTGAATGAATCATAAATTTACGTTCCACAAAAGTTTTTACCACATTAAAATTCCAAATTTTATTATAATTTTTTTTATCATGTCATGTAGAAACCTTACTAAATTTAATATTAATATTAAAAAAATATTAGTATTATTGGGTTTTTGGATAGATGGAGCAAAAAAGTGCTAGGTCAACTCGATGCAAGAATGGGGGTTTGGATTCGGTCGCCATGGTCTGCGCACTAGGCATCAAGGATGTCGAAGCATTAGATAGATGGAGTGTCCTGGTTTGCAAGTATGGGCAATTTGACAATCCTTTTATGTGGGATCAAACCATTTGTTGGGACGCAAGCTACTTGGATTTTGAGAAATCAGGAGAAAAATGGTCAAAGGAACTCCCTACATCCCGGGCAACAAGACCGTCTTCGCCTAACAGGTTTGGAGTTATTTATCGATGTAGGCACTTCGATGTCTTCTGATTCTAGATGGTGAGGCTAAGATGCGGTATGAGGATGGACCTAAGGTGGTCGTGGTTGAGAATTAGCATAGAGATTTGCATTATTTTCCTCTGTTAGTTTCGGGTATGGCCTTCCTGCAGTGGAATCACACAGTTGGCTACATAATGGAGCAAGGAAAATCAATGAGTCTTTTTCAGTGGTTGGGTCATGGATCTTCCGTCGCGGTGGATGGGTTGGGAATGAGGGCTCTTCCCCTATGTCTTGGGGCATTGGGGGGGAGGGAATTTCGCTACTCTTGGCACAAAACACATGGAAGTAGGGCGTATACCCCCTATGCTTTCCCCCCCTCTGTTTCGGTGCCTATTTCTCGTTGGCCAACCATTCCCTTGGTGGGTTCAAGATCTGGATGTGGGCTTGGATTCGATGGCCCTATTTCCTACCATGGTCAAGCAAGGCACAACTCTGCCCTTTGGGAATCTCGGGCTCCTCGCGGATGTGTGGCCCATTGAACTCAAAAGGGACTTCGACTCTTGGAACAAGGTAAGTCCTATGCGCTTCCAAATATTTCTAAAAACCCCATCTGGGACCTCAGTGTTAATCTAGGTTAAGAACATAGACCAAGTTAAAACTCTGAACAAAAACATCTTGGAACTATTTGGGTACTTGGCCCAATTGAAATATTTGATATATGAGGGCAGAGAATTACACGACAATGGGTCCTTAAAGGAATACCACATCCTCGCAACTTCTACCATTATTATCAATCTAGGACTATGTGGTGGGGCTACAATAGACAGCAAATCAGAAAACCTAGGAGGAGGTTATGTCAGCGGTAATTCGAAAAACACAGAGATCAAATAGAAACAAAAGCAGGGGGCATAATCTTTTAAGAACATTCTATAAGGGAAAAGAGCAGGAATAGAACAAATAAAATTGGGAGGTTCTTCACACTGGCCATACATATTGGGGTAGTTGAACTGCATCTCAGAACTAGAAATTGACAACACAAAAGCAAATGTAAACTATTCTTCATTTGAAACACAAGCCATCATTTGCCATTTCAACTATTTTTGGCCAAAACCGGTTGAGATTTTTCAATCGATCTTAACCAAATGGTCTATGGATTGTGAAATTCATCTATGCTCAAAAGGGTTTTTCATTGTAAAATTCCCTTTATCAGACTCCAGAGACATCATTCTACAGGATGGTCCATGGTTTTAGGGATCAACGGGCCTGTTCATCACTCCTTGGTTCCTTGATTTTGATGCAAACACCATGATTGTCTCCAAAATGCGTGTATGGGTCTGCCTACCCAATCTACCTCTTCATTTCTGGGATGAATGTGTTCTTACTAATATTGGGAACATTATTGGGTCATATATTAAGACAAATAACCAAAGACTAGAGGCGATTATCTACACATATGCACAGATATGTGTGGAAGTAGATCTCAAGAAAGGACTATCGGATCGTATCCAACTGATCCATACACAAAGGAACTGGACTTAGATACTAGACTATGAGAACACAACCTTCAGGTGTACAATATGTAGGAAAATAGGGAACCTTCGAAACATGTGTTCAGATGCTAAGAAAGACATTAGTAGAAAGAAAAAAACTAGTAAAGAGCCTAAAGGCTGGAATTTCCTGCCACCTAAGCATGAAGAGGAGGAGGATGAGGCAGAAGAGGAACCCATAGCTTTTGGGAGCACCCAAACAACACAGGCACCAGAAACCCAGGGGGAACACACATAAGAACCCATGGAAGCATAAAACAACTAGATAAAAACAACAAACATGCCAGAAGCAATGCAATCAAGTCATTACAAGCATACACATTCATAAAAAAATTCAGATTCAGAGGAAGACAATTCTAGACCTGATGATGTTCAGCTCGCACTTGTCACTACTTCATCTTCTCAAGGGGGATGGTGCAATTTTGAGAATAAGAAAGGGGGGAAAACTTAGTTTTTCGCCCATTGTATATTAGTTCATTTTCCTTTTGTATGTTTATGCTTATCATCAACCAGTGGCTAGCTGATGCTTGGATATTTGCAAGTGTAACATGTAATTTTATTTTCACTAATAAAATTAAGCCTTTTTCCGTGGAAAAAAAATATCAGTATTATAATTATTATTAAATTAAATTATGAAATCTAATATTAATGTAAAAAATTTAAATATCAATATATTTTAATCCTAATTTTATTAAATTTATTAATTTTGGTTTAATATAATATTAGCTGTAATATAAAAAAAAAAAATTATATTATATATATATAGCACAACACATTAATAAATGTGGTTGATATATGTCTAGGTGTCAACAAAAAGAGTCATACAAGATGACTCAATATGTTAATTTATATAAAACTAATTTTTTATAAATCTAAAATAATAAAATATAATATTTTTAAAATCCTGAAGTAATCATAACCTAAAGCTACCTAAAGAGATAAAACGTAAACAATTTACAATTTCAATTGGAAGACATGAAGTGCTCTATGTATCTATAATGGAGGTAGTTGGAGCATTAATATTTTGGAAAATTTCGGATAAGATTTCCATGAAACTTTATCATTTTCTCTCCAGGTAAATGTACGACACACATTTCAAATCTTGCATTTTAAATATGTATTATATAAAAAATTAAATTTGTGCACAACATCATATATGACAAGTGGTGATATAAATGATATTTAAATTAAATATGTTATTCTTTCATTTGAAACTAAAAACTCGATTGAATACTTTTCATATGATGTGTTAGATATGTACTAGACTAAGAATATTCTCTTGAAATCAAATCTTGTCCACTCATTTATTTGAAAATCAAAATTCCTCATCCCAATTCCAATATAGACCATTCCTATGATGTAATTAATATATTAGGATGTATATTAGCTCCAAATATATATGGGATGGAATAAAACAAATCTAGAGTGATATAGGTGGAGACATAGAGGAGTGACAAGGGAGAGGTGGAGATAAAGGGAGGAAGAGAGAAGAAGAGGAGTGAAGAAAGAGAGAAGGTGAGGAGAGAGAGAGGGAGTGACTAGGGAGATGGAGAGAGATGTAGAGAGGAGACATATGGAGAGAAGGGGAAGAGAGAGAGAGAGCGAGAGAGAGATGGAGAAACAATGTGTATGTTTTCTAGGTGATATAGAGAGATGAAGAAGGAGAGACAAAGGGATATAAAGATATAGATAGAAGGAGGAGAGAGGAAAGAAGAGAGAGATAGATAGATATGAACATAGATATGGTGTGTGTATTTGGGGGGTTGAGATAAAGAGAAAAATAAGGAGAGATTGAGGGATATATTGATATAGATTGGGGGGGTGGGGGGGGGAGAGAAAGGGAAGAAAACTGATCGTAGTAGATGCATTGATTTCAGTGTATAGAATTTGATTTCTAATCCTATTTGATTTATTTCATTAGATGCATTGATTTCTATGTAGATGTTAATTTCCAATTCTATTTCATTGCTTGCACTAGGAGTGTTGATTTCAATGCATTGATTTCAGTGTAGATGTTGATTCCTAACCCTATTTGATTGCTAGCACTAGATGCTTTGATTTCATTGTAGATGTTGATTTCTAATCATATTTGATTGCTTGCATTAGATGCATTGATTTAAGCGTAGATGCTTATTTCTAATCCTATTTGATTGTTTGCATTAGATGCATTGATTTCAGTATAGATGTTGATTTCTCATAATATTTGATTTCTTGCATTAAATGAATTGATTTCAGTGACGCTGTTGATTTTTGATTTGAGGTAACTAGATGTATGCCATACAATAATTTCAAGTAATTAGATTAACATTGTACATTGATTTCAATGTAAGCACAAAAACATTATTGACGATGTGCATTATGACTAAGCTCTTGTAGATAACCTCAAAAGAAATAAAATTAAATAAATCTTATATTTGTGACTTTTACATCTCCACATATTTAAAATTGAATAAAACTTATTTCAATCGTGTTTGAGTTTTCTTTAAATTGAATAAAACTTATTTCAGTCATAAAGAATTGATTGAAATACTTGGATAGCTAAGTAAATTTACTAAAGTTGATAAAATTATATAAAGTTATAGAAATGTTTTCATATATTGTTTTTTGACGTATATACTAAATTTCAATATGATTGACTTATACCATCTTATGAATATGCTCTTGAAGGTAATATCAAAAGAAACAAAATAGAATAAAACTTATTTGTTGTTTACATGACATATTTTAAAATTGAATAAAATGTATTTCAGCCCTATTTGTGATTTTTAATTGAACCTTGAGATAAGAAATTGATTGAAATACTGAAAAAAGTTGACCATGCAATCGTATATATGTGTTATCTGATCTAGAATATTAGACTCTTTTGCTAAGATCCTCCTCATATTATAAACAAAATTCTTTCATTGTGCTTAAGGATTCATGCATTTTTGCAAGTGAAATGATGAGTTTTTATGTTAATTTTATGAGAAATTTAACATAAATAAGATATTGAACAACAACATAAACCTATATAAAACATCATCAAAAACAAATTACAACAGGGACATTATAAAGGAGTTTACCCCTCCTTGGCTACGCCTCCTTGGTCCATCTTCCAATGGCTTTGGCCTCTCTATTATGCTCAACAATGTAAAGTATGTGTTTACAATGTTCAAATGCTTCTAAAACCCGCTCCAATGAGTCCAAAATTTCAAAAAATGGCTATCTAGCCTCTTTTTGCATCCAGTTTGGTCAAAACTGAAGAAGTTATGACCTCCCTAGTTTTTCCCAATATTCGCTCCACAAATTGCACCATTTTCGGCATGATCCTACAATTTCGCCCCAAAAAGCGCTGATTGGGTGAAAATTTCATTGTGCTACAGCCATAAACTACCGACATCAACAGTTCCATCGCAAATCACAATCGAAGAGAACTGGCAGGTCTTATGGTTTGTGAATGCGGCGTGGGCAATATGTGATTGCAATAAGCAACGGACCCGACGTAACTATCAACTCCAGTATAAATGTATCGCATCCATAATATATCACAATCGGTGGAACCAAGGTGATACATATAACAGGACTGTGCACTTTGCGATATGAAATCATGATATCGCAACCGCAACCTGAATGACTGTTTCCTTACCCATCAAGTAGTGTTTCCATTTTTTCACACTTTTCACCAATTCATACAATTCCTTGTCATATGTAGGATAGTTAATCACTACACCATTAAAAGTTTCCAAATTAAAACAGATAGGCTTACCATGTTGCATAAGGACTGCACCATGGCGTAGTCGCTAGCATCAATTTGAATCTCAAATCACTGTCTCAAGTTTGGAAGTGAAATTATTGGAGTTGTACTGATATTTTCCTTCAATGCATCAAAGGCCTTTTTGTTTGCCTCCCCACTGAAAAACCTTTTTCACACTTGTCAATGCATGCAAAGGAGCTGCTTTAAGAGAAAAATTAGCAATGAATTTCCTCCAATATTGGGTTGCTCCCAAAAAACTTCTTACCTCAGTAACTGTCTTGGGCCTTGGCTAATTCACAATGGCATCAACCTTGGAGGGATCTATTTTCAATTCTCCTCCTCCAACAATATGACCCAAGAAAACTAAAGAAGTTTTTCCAAACTCGCACTTTCACATCTTAAGATACTTCTGTTATTTTTTCAAGACATCAAGTACTTTTCTTACATGCATGACATGTTCATCATGAGATTTACTAAAAATTAATATTTCATCCAAGTATAATATAACAAACTCATCAAGAAATGGCCTCAATGCATCAGTCATCACATGCATGAATGTAGCAGGAGCATTACATAAAACAAAAGGCATAACTAGCCATTCAGACAATCCTTGTTTTGTTTTGAATGTTGTCTTCCAAATGTCTCCTTCAACTATTCTAATTTGATGGTAGCCACTTCTTAAGTAAAAATTAATAAAATATTTTGCATCTTTCAATTGATCAAGTAAATCATTTATTCTAGGTAGTGGGTAAGGGTTCTTTACCATAATTTTGTTCAATGCAAGAAAGTCCACACATATATGCCATGTTCCATCCTTATTTGGAACCAAGACAATAGGTGAACCACATGGCGAGGAATATGGTCTGATGATCCCTTTATTCAACAACTCTTGAATTTTCTTCTTAATTTCTTCACTTTCCATCACTGACATCCTGTACATACCAATGTTAGGAAGAGGGCAATCTTGCTACAATTGTATCTCATGTTAAATTCCTCTCTTGGGAGGTAATCCCTTTGGTTCCTAAAACATCTCATCATATTGGTTAACTACATAAACCAATTTAGATTTCAAATTTGAATCAAAACCTTTAAAAGCTTCATTATCAACATCATTCTTGGGTTTTATGATTAGAAGCACAAAATTCTTGCTTGAATTCACTAGTCTTTTCATCTGCCTTGCATTAACAAGTGAAAGATTTATGTTCTTGCTATGAGCACTCACAATATATTCCATTCCATCTTTGAATAAATTATATTTGTTTTCATGTCTATGGAAGATAGATTTTCTGTCATAAAGGTACGCGTTGCCCAAAACTATGCTGCAGATATCTAATGACACAACATCAAGCTCCACTTCATCTATGAAATTCGTAGTAATGGCGAATTTCATTTTACACTTTCTAGTAACTTGCAATTGCGCATTGTCACACACCCATCCAAGTGGATATGGTTTATGATGTGGAACGGTTTCCAAGTGAAAACTTTTGACAATGTTTTCAAAGATAAGGTGGGCTTGAGATCCACTATCGAAAAGTGTATCAATTTTGTTGTGTTTTGAGATCACCCTTATATGAAAAAGTTCTATTCTCCTCTTTTCATTTGGAGTTTGATTTTTTCAATTTGAAGAACTAGTGTTAGCAAAGGATTCTTTTCCTTTTAACCCCATGGATGTGATTTTAGTTTCATCACCTGAATCGGACCCAAAATCATGTTGAGTAGTTGCAGTTGTCTTTTGTTTTCCCTAGTTGTTGTTTCTCTTTGGTCTCATTTCAGGATGAAGCTGCCAACATGAACTTCATCATGACCCTCCTTGGAACAATGTTTGCATGTAACTTTCTCTCCTTATTTTTTTATAGACACATTTTTGTCTTCCTTCCCTTTGAAAGCCTTTTCCTTTCCTATACTCTTAAATGGAATTTTACTATCTTCTTTAGGGGTGTTTTTCCCTCTTGCCTCAAGATGAGTGGCTTACACACACGCATCATCTAGATTATTGGGATTAAACATTAAGATAGTATTCCTAAGGTAACTATGTGACCCCTTATGTAGTTTAGCAATGTGTCATGTGATTGCAAATCTACACCTAACATCAAAGACCTTTTTCTGAATTCTTGGGGTGTAATCTTGCACATTTTGAACTTTAAGTTGTCTAAAGTTTTGCCAATTCATGATGGATTTCTACATATAATATAGAGGGTAGAATTGTTTTTGGATTGCAAAAATCAAATCATTCCAAGAAATTGAGATATTACCGTGTTTTTTAATCTCCTCTCAGGTCTTTGATTCCCACCATACCAATGTTGTGCAATCCATTCTCAAGGAAGCTAACTGAATCTTTATGTCATCCTCTTGAAGGTTTTGAATCTTGCAATAGAACTCCAACTGACAAATCCAATTATAAAGATACTCTACATTCACTTCACTATTATACATGGGCAACTCAAATTTAACATCAAGTTTTAAAAAAGGTAATTACGAGTTCCTTTTGAAGTATGATGATGAGTATGAGTAAGGGCTATGTTAGTGGAAGATGGTGAAGATGGCTTATGAAGAAGAAGATGAAGAATATGGTGGAGAGGGTGGAGGTTTATCTCTGTTTCCATTACCTCCTCTTGAAGAGCCTTCTCCTTTGGGAGGTTTTGAATTTTCCCTTGCAGCCTAGTATTCCTCTCTTCATAGAGAACCTTTACCATCTTTGTCATATCAAAGAAAGCCTTTCTCAAGGTCTTCTCATATTCCGTCATGTTTTTATGTTCTCCTTCATGAGACATGATCTCTGGAGTCTCGACTACAACTTGAGGCTGAACTCGTGTTGGAGATTGTGGCAACCTTTCTCTCCTTCCCATTGACCCAACTTCAGGGCTTCCAACCAACATCCCTTCTCCTTTTTTGAGTTTTAACCTTGTAAGCATGACATAAACTTGCAAACAGTTAAATCCTTCTTTCACAAAGAAAACCTAGAACTCTGATACAAAAATGATATGATTTAGAATATTATATTGTTGTGCTAAGATCCTCCTCAAATTAGAAACAAAATGCTTTCATTATGCTTAAGGATTCATGAATTTTTGCAAGTGAAATGATGAGTTTTTATGTTAATTTTATGAGAAATTTAACATAAATAATAGACTGAACAAGAACATAAACATGTACAGAACATCATCAAAAACACATTACAATAGGAACATGATAATGGAGTTTACCCCTCGAGGGATACGTCTCCTTGGTCCAACTTCCAATGGCGTGGGCCTCTCTATTATGCTAAAAAATGTAAAACAATATGTTTAAAATGTTCAAATGCTTTTGAAACCAGCTCCAATGAGTCTAGAATGCCCAAAAATGGCCATATAGCCTCTTTTTGCATCCAATTTGGTCAAAAAATGAAGAAGTTATGACCTCCCTAGTTTTTCCCAATATTCGCTCCGCAAATTGCACCATTTCCGGCATGATCCTATAATCTTGCCCCAAAAAGCGCTAACTGGGCGAAAATTTCACCACATGATGGCTAGAAACTATTGGCACCGACAACTCCATCACAAATCACAATCGGCAGGAACCGATGGGACGTGGGCAATATGCAATTGCGATAAGCAGCAAACCTGATGGAACTATCAACTACAGTATAACTGTATGACATCTGGACTATATTGCAATCGATGGAGCCAGGGTAATACATATAACAGGATTGTTCACTTTTTTATATGCGATCGCAATATCACAATTGCAACCTGATCTTGTCGGGGCCAATTCTATAACACTTCCATTCTGTGATGTGCGATTGTGATCATCGCATCACAACCTTGACTTTCTATGGGGCTGATTCTTTAAAGCCGACCCACCTTCGATATGAAATTTTTGAAATGTGGGGCTAATGACATTATGCCACTTGACACTTCCCCATTCACTGAAGAATCCTTCCATGTCATCTTCTCTTGACATCTGTCCAAGTCAAGCCTAAACTTTGACTTGCTCTAACTTCTTCATATGAGCTCGAATTTGAGTGTTGTTCGACCATTGGAATCAGGATGTCGAGCACTTCGATCTAAAGCTAAGTTTATTGAGATTCTACCACTTTGAGTTTGAGCCTAATTTTGATCAGCTGATCAGTGTGGGTCACAAAAATTTTCATATATAGAATTTTTATTATAATATGGATGACTTTAGAATTGAAATAATTTATTTTTAAAATTGCATTGTAATAACATACATGCTGATTGCACTAAAATACACTTTCTACAAGCCAATATGGAGTAGGACAATAATTGTTTCCATTTTCAATATTAAATTGATACATGATATATTTTAGTTCATTTTAAGTATTAAAGTGACTTGCGTCATAGCTTAACTTTGTACTTATTTTCTTAGTCTCTGAACCTAAAAATCAAAATTGTTATATTTTGTAATAAAAGTTTGAAACTAGTGAAATAATTTTAATAGATCCATAAACTTGAAAAATGAATGAACATTCGCAACACGATTAATACAAATCCATCAAATGAAATAATGAATGTATCAATAAAGTATCCATATGAAAATATATACAAATTCAAATATCACATGAACATCCATAAACTGAAATAATGAGCATGCATCCATAAACTGAAATAATGTTCATGTACATCCATAAAATATCCATGTATGAAAATATACAAAGTATTTATCACATGTGAATGTGCCTTATGAAATGAGCCTGGAAATATACAAACTATCCACTCTAAGTACCACCAGAACTCCTATGTGAGTTTTTCCACTTAAACTATCCATAATCTAGTACTGAAATATAACACATTCAAATTCAAACTAATTAGATCATTATTTGTACAAAATAAATAATACAAAAATAAATGATTTTCAACCACATTTTTAATTACATATATGAATCTACTAACCTTAGTCGAGCCCAAACGCAAGTCAGATAGGATGGGGGTCTAATGAATCTAGCTTTGGTTCTCCCCTACCTATGGATCAATGATTGGGGCATGTATCGATGGACCTGCATCATCAATGCCTCTATACCCAACATCCCACTCATGTGTCCACATAAATGTGACATCAACAACACTCTACATATGGAACTATGTACACAATGGCAAGAACACATTAGAATTAGTACATGAATTAATTAGAATATATGTGTAACTTAAAAGAAAATGTTGCAATCTTAGGAATAAAAAAGTTTACCTCAATTGTTGGTCCATGTGGTTTTACAAAGTGACTCTCCTCCACATGAGTGTTATGAGGTGGAGGAGAATCCATGGAAAGATGCTCTAGTGGAGGATGTCCGAGTTGATCAACTAGCCCCTTGGATGACCTCATAAGCTCATCCATGTAGTTGGGTTGTGTCTACATGGTATCATGAACTTATTAATATAAATGCAATCTAATATGAACTATAAATTAATATAAATAACTATGCATAATTTGACAATAAGCGTCAAAATTTTCATATATATATGTACCTAGTTCGTGTCATGTGAGTCGTGCAACCTCCAAGTGTCATGGATGGCATCATGATACATACATGGATATGGAAAAGGTTAGTTTGGGGGTAAACATGTGAGAAATGAATCATCATATAAAGGAATTGGTGGGTCACAAGGAAATGGTGGCAGTCTCCTAATCTCTCCATGCAATGCAATATGCACAATGACCAATGACATATGCATGCTATCTACAATGGTATCCCTGGTCTAAGCACCAATTTTTGATGACTCCTCTAGCTCTGTTGGAAATACCATGCTCTGAGACGGTAGTGGCAAGAATCTTGGAGGTGGTGGTACTTGCCCACGATCCCTACGAGCCCTCTTGCAATCATATGTACATCCTAAGTGGGCTCCATAATAACGAGATCTAGTATCAGTGTGATCTGACCTCATATGTAACACAAAATTTGCATATATATGCTTGTAAAAGTAAATTGCGACCATGTCATGGTGGGGGAACTGGCCCCAAGCACCAACGAAATGATTATACAAAAAACGGGTTGCATCAATGTTCTTAAAATATTTCAATGGAATCAAACATTTATGTTTAATAGGGCGATCTGGAGGATGTCAAACAACTCCCCATGAACATTAATGTTCTTTGTGGCCTCTTTCACCACCTCCCAATAATGTGGACCTCTAACCTCACGCCTCATAATCCTCTGTATGGATTGTAGGAGGTGATTTTGTGGGCCCAAATTCCAGTATGTCTTGATCAACCTATTGATGTTATCCAACATCAAATAAAAACTACGCCTAATAGGTGAATTGGAAAGGATGTTACTTAGCTCTCATGTGATCCACATATGCTAGGCTGTAACACCCTCCAATGTGATATGAGTTGTAGCATTATCCCATCGAGGGATTGATGTTGCAGTATGATCTTCAACTTCACCTTGTTGAGGGCCTGCAAATCATAATCATAATTTAACATATATATTTAACAAACTAAAATCATAATAACATACACATTAAATTCAAGCACATCAGTTGAAGACAATTTGGAGACATAAACACATAAAGTTTAAAGAGGATTTAAAAATATAGGAGGTGTACCTGAAATAGGTGAAGAAGGTCCACTGAAGGTAGCATGATCATCAATAGAGACAAAAACACTACCTCTGACACTTCGACTAGTGTCAGAGGAAGGATCTATGAGTGGAACGTGCACTCTGGGTGGGTACATGATCTATTATGAGCCTGACGATGTATAACAGATATCCTCACACTCTGACAAGTTTTGGTTGGGGCGTATATATGGGATGTGTCTAAATATTACATATGATACATGTAAACTAATCCAAGAAAAAAATATTGACTAAACTATTACATACAATACAAAAATATTATTATAATACATATAAACTAATATAAAAAAATGTTGACTTAGAAAGAATTCTGACAAAAAAACATTTCTAAACTCAAGTAGAATAATCTAGCATGGATTCCTAAAATTTAGAGTCCATTTTTTGATAATTTATCAACCAAAGTATTTAGTTCCATGTAAACACAATCAAAAGAAGTGATCAAATCTACCTTCACACTTTTTCTCATTTCTAAATAATGCATTTTATTCATAGGGCATAAATATGTAAAAAATTGAAATAAACCTATTTGCAAAACTAATAAATTTTCATGCCAACCAAATACTCCAATAGAATTTTAGTTCTTATAATATTTAACTTTGACACATGGCATTTTGTTGGGTTTTGGAGAAATATGGAAAACAGGCTCGCAGAACAGTTGCATAGGAAGAATGGATAAAGCCACCGGAAGCAGGCCACGAGAAAAATGAATATGGTAGTAAACTAAATGTTGGGACCTGAACAACCAGAAAATA
The DNA here is from genome assembly GCA_000404065.3 of Pinus taeda. Taxonomy (NCBI): domain Eukaryota; kingdom Viridiplantae; phylum Streptophyta; class Pinopsida; order Pinales; family Pinaceae; genus Pinus; species Pinus taeda. The sequence continues at coordinate 118,867 of APFE031139543.1, forward strand.
GGAAAATGTGCTCGTGAAAGCAAGAAAGTTGGATAAATTATGAAAGATTCAAGAGGAAAAGGGGAAAAGGAACCAGGACGTTGTCAAAGTGGACCAAATCAAAGGTGGGATCAAGGAACCTACGTGAGGACTAGATCAAGTGAGCGAGCCTATAAAATAAGACATAAAAGGACAAATTAGGAATCAATTAGTAAATCAATAGAAGAAATATCTGATTTTCATGATTTCATCTCTACTGATATTTCCCTGTAAGATTTTTCTCCTACGCAAAATTTTTGGTTCATGAATTGTAAAGTCAAGTGTAATGTGATTTTATCTAAGAAGATCAATCAAGTCTGTCTAGATATTTGTTGTAATGGTTGGGTGATATTAATAATAAGAGGAGTTTTGGTAAATTACTGCGTTGAATGGTTAAATGTTTATATGGCCCCTTTTAAAAATTCTTGTACCTTTTAAGTAGATAGTTTCTTTGTCTTTCCTTCTATGATTTATGTCTCGATTATGATTTAGTTGTGTTGGATAATAAGGTGACTAATGATGCAAATAATAGTATAATAGACTTAGTTCTTTGCCATTGATCTGGATCCCTTATTTATTCCATTGGTTTTGGCTCGCCTTGAGTGAGACGCTCCTTGGCACAAAGGGAGTGAAAATGTTGACGAAAATATAGACTATGATGACCTCCTTTGTTGGCAACACAGGTTGAACCCTATGCCTTCGCTCCTATAAATGTTTTTCCAACTAATGGTTCCATTCTCTAGACACTAGGCTTTTAGAAGGGATCTAGATCATGGTATCTAAAATTTTCCTACAATAGGCTCAACTAAGGCAAAATAATCTAAATTGGGTTGAAGAATAAGTTATGTACACTAAACCTACTTATGACCAATACAAATTATTTTGGTGTGAGCTCCCAGAGAAGTTACAAAACTGGTGAAGGCGGTTGCAAGTTAAAGCAGGAGCAAGAAGTTACCTTGGGATTCGTATAGATTGGTTGATTGTGGATTTGGATGAACTCCGTCGATTAGAAATATATCTAACAAGGGATATTGATTTATGGGTAAATGTAAAATATATATTACTAAGTTTGTCGTCGAAGATCCTCAGTTCTTTTCTAGAGTAGAAACAATTTTCAAATTTTTGTAGCGGGGAAGATTGTTAAAAGAAACCCCCCTAAGGATCATAGTCTTGATGGTTGAAGAAAATATGTTACCGTTCCGATAAGTTTGAATGGAAACTTAAAAACTTTTGGGATGGGGGTTGGATTTTGGGGTGGCGAGGGGTGTTGTGTAGTTGCAGAAAATGAAGGGTTGTTGCAATGCACCAAGAAGAGTTGGGTAAGGCACAAAATTTTAGAGAATTGTGGAGGGAGAGAATAGATGATGAGTGGAGAGAAAGGAAGTTATGGGAAATTAGGAATATAATAAGAGAGTTACAGAGGATAGGATAAACAGTGATAAGTTTAGCGTCGCAGAAGGATTGCATGGATATTCCCGAATTGCAAGGAGAGGTAAAAAATGAGGAATCTCCTTTTGGTGAAATAAGAGACATCAACGACAATTTCGTGAGATGTTTTGTTGGGATTCGTAGACCCCACTCAGAATAAAAAGGATTTCATATGCTGGAGCCATTTGCATAGCCAATTATGATGTCTAATGAGCATACTCTAGTAGATGACGACATGAACTTTGTGATGAGGCAATTATTCTTTGAAGATTAGTTAATCCCTACTTGTGACATCCTGCAACATGGAAGTACAAATCCTCCTCTCCCTAACCTTCCCCTCGTAATGTATCAAAATATCGATCAATTCTTTTCTAAATTAACCAATATTATAAAATTATAGCAAGTATATTTTAGATATAGTGCTGATATTTCTAGCAGAGGAAGTAGTTTTAGTAGTGGCGTTCAAACAATTTTAGTCAATTTCTACTAGTCGGGTTCCAATGGATTTATAATTTTTTCAGTATGGACAAACAATAATGGTTGGAAACATGTCTAGATTGCTTACCCATTATCCAAAATTTTCAGGACGAGGTGATGAAGATGTTAAACACCATTGGTATCTTTGTGAGGTTGTTTGAAGGGTTCAAGAGACTCCTGATGCCACTAAGCATATTGAGTTTCAAACTAGTATAAGGGATAGGGTGATTCAATTGTTTATTAAGTGGATTCATGAAAATCCCAATGCTACTATGGATATTGTTAAACGATAATTTCTTCAATAATTTAAGCTACCTCAGTCTAATCAACAAGGCTTGGCGGAGCTGTTGGATTTTTGAAAAAGGGAGGGAGAATGTTCTTGAAAGTGTATGAAGATATTCAAAGATGATATTAGTAAATTATTATAACCCATTAATCCCCATCATCAGAGGGATTTCTTTATTAACTCTTTTCTACCAATGACTAGGATTTCATAGTCGCAGCAAAATATTGATATGTTGTAGGATGCTCTGGACCAGTTGATGTAGATTGAAGCAATGATGGGATAGGCTTGGGATTATAAACTGAGAACTATTTTTGTTGGTCTTGAAATTATGGTAATTCAAAAAAAAAAATCCAATCTCATTTAGAAATTAAAGGATCTTGCTCTTATGCAACACATGAGACCTCAAGTTTGGTGCACACATTGCCAATTTGAAGGAGATCATGTTATGGAATGCCCATGGATCAAGGGTCAGGGATCATCTAGTATACATATGGGACCTCCTCTGCCACCCCCAAATAATCATTGAATTATGCAAATTTCTTCGGCAATGCCCTTCTAGGGTCCAACTCAATATCAGTCGTTCCCTCCTCATCATGGTATGTCTATGAATGAGTTTTTTGAAATTTGTAGGTCCTCTGACCATTCACCTCGTTTATGTCCTACTCTATAAAAGTATTCTAATGTTACCAAAAATATATTTTGTGAATTTTTTGGGTCACCCTTGCATCATACAGATCAATATCGATCCTTAGATGCATTGGTTGATTCCTTAGATCATACAAATTCATGAGTTAATGAATCTCCTCTAGGACGAGGAGGAGTAGACTCTAAGGGAGAAAGGATAGGAGGAAGAGGCCTAATTAAATGCTATAATTGTGACCAAGAAGGTCATGTTGCAAGGGAATTTCCAATGCCAAGAAGACCTTGGTGTTCACATTGTCAGGTGAATACACATGCTAAGGAGGATTGTCCAAAACTTATCACTTGTTGGGAAGAGTAGAACCAAATGAAGGGAGATAATCTAATTAATGTTGAATTGCGAGAAGTTGAACAAGTTATGAAACCAAATATTAACATTATGACCAGATGAGGAAAAAGAAATGGGATTGATATTGGAACTTCTGAGCAACCAACTATCATAAAATTGGCGTCACTAAAAAGGTCCTATGATCCTAATCAAAAGAAAGAGTATTATTTAGATGTAGTTGAATTATTCTGAAAATTAATTTATTCTCAAGGTCCCCAAGTTGAGAAACAAGAACAAGTACGGACCAAAAGCACCAAACCATCACAGGAGATATCCTGACCAATCTTAGAATGGCTTAAGTTATTTTTGCATATTATGAATGGTGAGAAACTAACTGGTCGGTTGCATAAGAAATTGAAAACTATTGTGAAGGATGATCCATTTTCAAAAGAGACTATTTTTGTTAATCTTCCTGAAAGGAATTCTAGGAAAATTTGAAGAAATAAGAAGAGAATAAGAAGGGAATTTTATGTTGATGCTCAAATTGTCGGATATCAGATCAAGCAATCCATGTTAGGTATTGATTCAAATGTTAACATTTTTCCAAGAAAAACTTGGGAGACACTTGAGAAACCAAAATTAGTCTTTTCACCAATTCAATTGCAGATGGAAAACTAATATTTTATTCTACCTATTGGGATATTAGAAGACATTGAGGTTGATATTGTAGGTGTTAAGACCTATGCATATTTTGAAGTAATTGATATTATGGGTTTCAAAGATCCATATCCAGTCTTATTGGGAATTGACTAGGCATTTGAAAACTATGCAGCAATTTATCTAAAATGGGAAACTATGGCATTTGAAGTCAATGGAGTTCATGTCATACAACTGCTCAATCCATACCAAGGCCCAAGATTTACCGAACCAATAGATGATGTTGAATAACCTAATATGTTGCATCAACTCTATTGACTCACTATTGGGAAAATGGAGGATTACATTAACCCAATGGCTGCCATATGTATCAGCGAGAAAAGTGTTCAAAGTATAGAGGTGGGGTATGATTTTGCGATGGATGATTGGCACTAGGGAGATCAGAGGCTTCACTCATGCCACTTTCCAAGTGTCAGATGCCTTCATTGGATCAGTACTGAGGTACGCAATTATGCTATTTTTAATGGTATTGAACTTGTTGTGAATTTATCCAAGAAGTTGATTCTAGAATAGAAGAGGGTCAAAAGTGTATAAATTATGGTATATATGTGCAACTTCTCATGAAGTTTTAATCAAAATCACAAGACACAAACCTACTCTATTGCTCTATGGAAGTTAATTCACATTTTAGAACAAAACGTTTAGACATACAATAAGAAATAACAAACATGTACATAGTAGTTTTCCTGGGGAAAGTAATCTACTAAAAACCCCAATGTTTTCTTGCATTAATATGATTAGATGTATCACAATTTCTTTGCTCAACTAAGCACAAACTGCAAGTGAATAACCTATCTCTTTTCTCACTAAGAAGCTTTGGCCCAAACTTAGCCAATTTTTTCCTATGCTTGAGCCCCTATTTCCTTGCACAATTCCTGAGGAAATAGGACCCTATTGATTAGAAATTTGCTCCAAAATGTTTGTGCAATTCCTCAAGGTTGATCACCTGACAACACCTGTACACTCAACTATTTTACAACTATTGGTTAACTACCTTGGAAAATCCACCACAACTGGGAAACTCGTATTCTTTGAATGCATGAGCTAATAATTAGTTGATTGATTAGTTAACTAGATGATATTTGAGTTAGAATGATGACCCACTACTTAATTGACCACCAACTAGTTCTATTAACAGTTAGAATTAGTTTAACTGGTTACAAATTAAATTCACTCAACATAGGCTCCTAAGATTTAGGAATCTCTACATACAACTAAGATTCATGCCCCTAACTCGAATTAATTGAGCTAATTGAGTGACAAAAACCATGTCACCTCAGTTAATTCCTCCAAGTTGTATGTTGATGTGGAATTTTGAATTTTCTCAATTTAATCAAGGCAAAATCAAATTGATAATTTCTTGCTACGTTTTTTAACACTCCCTCTCAGCAAGAAAGGAATTATCAAATATCCCAATCCTACATCTATGAAATGTACTACATGAAAAACTTCTCATTGTTATTACTTCTACTAAAACATCTGCATCTAAGAAGCATCCAAAAAAAATTGAATCAATTGTGTCTGCAATTGTCTACTGGGAAAATTGTGTTGTTGTTGACTCTGCTACTGAGCCTCCTATTCTTCTGTCAACACACCTCTGTAATCCTCAGTATATAACTAAAATTTATCCTCTTGTTACCAAATACTATGGGATCATGTATCAAGGTAATGATCCATGAGGAGAATGCCTTAATGGACCCTACCCAAATTTTTGAATTATGGGACTATGGCTCTACATCACCTGGCCTCACACCTAGAGGTATGGTTGCATGTGCTCCCTTTGCCCACTTAGCTTGAAATCTTCTCTTACTGGATGTGTTTGACTGGTCCTCTTCATCATCATCCTCTTGGTCATCCCAACTTCCAACTGGTTGAGGCTCCATCTTGAGAGCTAAATTGTGTTCCCTCTCAACCACAAAATCTCTAATCCTACCTTATTCCTGAAGGTCGTGCATGCATCTTCCTCTAATGTGTAGAGGCTCTCGAACCTAACTCCAAAATTGCATGATTTGACATGAAGCAATATTCTTGAGTTAGGCCTTCCCATCTTTGAATACTGCCTCATACCATTTGTCTTCAATCCTCAATTTGTTTATCAGATCAAGTTTCACGACTTCATTGCTATTTCTGAATATCTCATTGAGGTCTTCCACAAAGAAAATTTTTGGGCATCATTTGATCCTATTTTTGCAACATCTACCTTGATGTATTTTAGCAACCCATTGTCATCTAATACCACCTCCAGGCAATCCTTCTATGCAACAAAAGTAGAGGTGTCTTCCAAGGCATAGTCTAGCCTCATTCCATTCAAGGCCATCTTCTCAACTTTGAAGAGATCCTGCTGCATTGAACTTCAAATTCGGTCTTCCTAAGAAACAAATTCGAAATTATTTTTCTACTGTGAAGCCTTTTCTTCTACCATTTATAATTATGGTGTATATTTGCAACTACTCATGAAGTTTTAATCATAATCATAAGACACAAACCTACTCTATTGCTCTATGAAAGTTAACTCACAATTTAGAACAAAAATTTCAGACATCTAATAAGGAATAGCACACATGCACACAATAGTTTTCCTGGGGAAAGAAATATGCTAAAAACCCCAATGCACACTCACATTAATATGTTGAATAGAGATGTATTACAATTTCTTTGCTCAATTCAACACAACCTGCAAGTGAATAACCTATCTCTCTTCTCAGTGAGAAGCTCTGACCCAGACTTAGTCAATTTCTACCTCTGCTCGAGCCCATATTTCCTTATGCAATTCCTAAGGGAATATGACCCCATTACTTAGGAATTTCCTCCAAAATGGTTGTGAAATTCCTCAGGGTTGATCATCTGACCTCATGCAACACCTATACACTCAACTAGTTTACAACTGCTGGTTAACTACCTTGGAAAATCCACCACAAATGGGAAATGCATATTATTTTCATGCATGAGCTAATTATTAGCTGATTAATCAATTAACTAGATGATCTCCGTGTTAGACTGATGCCCCATGACTTAACAAACCACCAACTAGTTCTATTAACAGTTAGAACTAGTTTAACTAATTACAACTAAAATTAACTCAACCTAGGCTCCTAAAATTTAGGAATCACTACATTCAACTGAACTTCATGCCCCTAACTCAAATTAAAGAAGATAACTGAGTGAAAATATCCATGTCACCTTAGTTAATTCCACCAAGTTTTTTGTTGATGTGGAATTTCAATTTTTCTCAATTTAATCAAGGAAAAGTCAAGTTGAGAATTTCTTGTTGCATTTTTCAACAAAAATATCTCTCTGATGAATGTTGCTTTGAAAGAAACTCTAGCAAGATGGTGGGAATTCCATCATGAGCAGTTCCATGAAAAGAATACTGTTAATACTACTATGATACATAGATTCTCAAATTGGTGTAGGAGCATCCAACTCAACAATTTCATTATATTCTAGTTAACTTAGGGGGTCTTGTGTTTTCAAGGAAGTTGGATTCCTATGTATCAAATTAATGTAATTATTAATGTTTTGAATGTTTGGAATAGGAATTAATTAGATATTGTGAGGATATTTGTAAATGCTCTTGAATGTAGGAGAACATGAGTGATGATGAGTGATTAGTGAGGATTGAGAGATTTGGAAATCAATTGTAAATCTTAGATTAGAAATTGGTTTCATGGTTTGTGGAACTAGAGAGGATTCGTAGAGATTAGTGGAGTTAAAAGTGGACTTAGAGGATATTTAAGGTTTAATTCAGAAGATTAAGGATCTGAACCATAATTGGTTAACAGAACCTTTTGTATAAATGTAATCCTAAAAGGCATAGAGTAAGTCAGTTAGTTAGAGTGAGAATTACAGTTCAACGATTAGATAGGGCTTGACTGTAAGCCTACGGGTAGGAAAGGAAAGGCCACTGATATAGAAGATCAGGGCAAGAAGGAATTCATTGTGTAAATATTTATTTATTAATACAGAAGTGCAATTTTTGAGCTTTTGTGGTGTGTATTGAGCAATTGAATTATAAACTGTGTGTGGATTAGAGTAATTCTGCATAACATAAATGTGCAGAGAATTAAAAAAGAATCCGAGAGAGAGGACAGTGCTCAAAGGAGTATTGCGATGATTGGATAGTGTTGGAGTCTGATTGAATAACCAAATCAAAGCTGAGGAGTGGTAGCATTTAAATAATACACAGAACAAAGTTCGGGAAGGAGTCAAGCAGAGGAGCAATCGAAGATTGAAATCAGTGAAAGGAAGAAGTAATGAAGCAACAGTGCACAATAACCGTTGGATCAGTCGGATCAACGAACATGATTAATGGAAGATGAGCAGTAGATATCTTATCGTAGGAGATTAAGTTAATAGATGGATGGATCACATCAAGGCATGGGTTGATAGAAGGGTGGAAAACGTGCAGAATAATGGAGTTGTCTTCATAGGTGGTAAGCAGTATCTCGCATGCCCTAAAAGCTGTAAGTGGTATTCTACAATTTCACGCGATTACCCTTAGTGGCTGACATGTAGCGTGCAAAAACTACTTTTCTTGCATGCTCTCAACCTGATATTGGTCATGCAAGATTTCACGTGAGATTGTGCGATAGCCGTTGGATCAAGCAGGATTGATCAACGGTGGAGATCAGCCAAGCTAGTTTCCGAGTGGGTGATGCAATAGCCATTGGATCAAGCGAGACAGATTGACGATAGAGATTTGGAGCAAATAAAGTCAAACATTGAAATGAATATGTCAACTATGCGACATGCGGTTGATGGTGATTGGTCAGGTTTGTTGTGGATCGGACGGTAAGGAAATCAATGGGTGTAACCTGAATAATATATAATTAAATAGCTTTCGCTTAAGCATTTAATTAAAGAGAGTCAAAGCTTGGGTTATGGAAGGTTTCCCTAAGTATGGAATTGGGAATTATTGGGACATAGTGTGACATGCAATTTTATATACATGTTGTGGGTATGTGCGGCTTAGGCTGCATCAAATTTGGTATCAAAGCAAAACAAGGAAATTATGCGTGTAAGAATTCTTTAAGAAAACTTAGAACAGAGTTATGTTTTTAAGTTGTGTATGCAAGCAAGAGGAGATCAGATTTTAAATCTAACAAACATTAGGCATACAGAGTTAAAGTGTAGTAGAATTTGCAGATGCAAAGGAAACAGAGAATAATCCATTCAAAGTGCAGGTGAATGGTAGAACAAGATCATGCAGAGGTATTGAAGGTAGTAGCATAAGAAGGTGAGAAGATTACAGAAGACCTAGAGCAAGGAGTGCTCAATTGGTTCCAGAGGAGAGAACCAGAGAGATGCCAAAACACTGAGCTCAGAGGAGAGAAGCTTAGTGAGGTATCATGTAGCAAGGAGGACTTGTTATTGTAGAGGTTTTGTTGTAGCTCACAGAAAGATCATAAAGGAAATTCCATAGAGGATGTGGGTAGAATTGCTAAGGGATGAAGAAAGCTAGTAAGAATTTCTGAGTGAAAGAACAGGTGGCCAAAACCTAGTATTTCATTATGATTGAAATACAAGAGGACAATTGTGTTCTTAAAATGTGCAGATGAGTTGAAGCCTAGAAGGAGCAGAGACAAGTGCTCAAAGAGGTTCGAGAGAATAGAGAACCAAGTGCTTGCAAAAATACCAAGTACAAAGGAGAGCTTGGTGAGGTAAGTAGTAGCAGGGAGGAATTGTTGTTGTAGAGGCTTTAATGCAGCTCATAGTAAGTGAGTGAGGAACTCATGAAGATATAGAAGGAGATGACCACTGATAGTCATAACAGAGATAACAGAGGTTCTCAGGAAGACCACAGCAGAAGAAAAGTGAAGAAGGAGTATGCCAAGGAAAATGGCAAGAGAATGAGTCAAGAGGAGCTTGACAAGGATATTGTGGAGTTAAAAGAACAACTCAATGTATTAAGGATGCTACTAGAGGAAAACTAAAGACAAGGTTTGGTCTCAAGGAAAAAGGCAGTGAAGTGGTCTAAGTTACAGAGAAGGCTGCAACAAAGGCAAGTGAAGTGGCTGGTAGAAAAACTCAGAGAAGTTGAGTTGAGAATGGAAGTTTCCATTTGCGAAGCAGAACAGGGCGAAGTTCTGGGTGAAGATGAAGACTAGAGACCTGTGGAAGATCTTATGAATTATTGTGAGAATTCAAGACAACAAGGAGATATGATGACTGAAGCATCAAGTGAGACCACAAGGTCTTATGTTTTTAAAACTAATAATTTGTGTATGATTGCAGGTATTGCAAGAGAAAAGAAACTTTGTGAAGATGTCTTCAAGATGGATGAAGATCTTGAAGTAAAAGGTGACAAAGAAAATTTCTTAGAAGAGGAAGAATTTGACTGGTTACAACAGAAAGAGTCAATGGTTGAGTTACTTAATGAGAGAATAAAGTCATTTAAAGCTATCATAGATGGAAGATCAGGATCTTATTCTAATGAAGAACGAAGGAACATTGTCTCAGAGAGGTAATCTAATTAATTTGATTAATGTTATTGATGAAGAACAAATGCAGGAAAATATTAATGCAGATGATGGGGCAAGGATAGATCTTGAAGAATGTTTACAGAGAGATAGGAAGGCAAAGTGTATTGAAGAAGAAGGGGAGGCATATTTGTCTCAAGACAAAGAAAAAGCAATCACAGAATTGAAGAAAGAAGAAGACTATGCAAAAGATTTAGCAAAGGGAGAAAGGACATCTAATGATTGGTCAATAAAAAAGGAAGGTATGGAAAATTGTGTAAAATTTACAAATTCTATTCCAATTGAAATTATTGAGTTATATAGAAAATTAGACTTTCAAACAAGGAAGTTGGAAAAGCAGAGGATGTATACTCAGGATAAATTGCTAAAAAAGGAAGAAAAATAAATTGTCATGAATGACAATCATAAGGAAAAGAGAATCGTAATAAAAGTTCAGCAAATTGACATTACAAAAGGAAGAGTTCATTATTGTGAACCAGAGCAGAGGGATATCATTGAAACAGATGATATGAAGGAGAGTTTAAATCAACATATTGATGTGTTGACAAAGGAATTGAAGGAAAACTCAGAGAAGTATACTAAAATGTTGCCAGAAAGGGAAAAGGTAATGAGGCCTTATATTTTTAATTCTAATAATTGTTTTATGATTACAAGATTTGATGAAGATGAGACAAACATGTTTCAAGTTGAAGAGTGTTTTAGAACTGAAGAAGACTGGAAGTTGTCAGGACAGAAATGATGATGAGGAAGATGAAAAGCATGAAGATACTATGCTTGAAGAAGTTAAATTGATTGTTATAATCAGTCAAGGAAGTGAAGGACAATTACTGAGGGTTGTCAAAGAAGAGGAAGGAAAATATGCTGGAATTGATGAACAACATAGTGATGTATTTGAGGGGAATCAAGTACAAAGGAAATTGGAGGATAATTTATTTTTTGAAAGTAAATTTATAGATATTGAACAAAGGTTGTTTGGAAAGTCACAAGAGGGTAAGGATGAAAGGGTGGTAGTAAGAATCCAACAACTTCAAAGAGAAGACAGTAAACAATAGTTTGAAGATGAGTGGACATAGTACAACAACTAATGGCAAAGTAATTATTAGTCAAAAGATAAATTGGACATAGATATTGAAATAATAATAAGATTGATGATGAAGGTGCCTCAGAAGAAAACAATAGTAAGAAGGCCAAGCAACAACGAGAGAAAGACAATAGAAGACTATGAAAGAATAGTTAGTGGGGCAAAGCAACATAAAATATGGAGACCTGGAGAACAATAATAAACAATAGTAGCAACCAAAGACAAATTACAGAACAAAGTATGGGATCCAGGAGGACAAAGGTCGAAAGCACATGATCAGGAGATCATGATTATTTTAACCTTGGGAGTTTGATGCAGGAGCATCCAACTCAGAAATTTCATTATATTCTAGTTAACTTAGGGGGTCTTGTGTTTTCAAGGAAGTTGGATTCCGATGTATCAAAATAATGTAATTATTAATGTTTTGAGTGATTGGAATAGGAATTAATTAGATATTGTGAGGATATTTGTAAATGCTCTCGAATGTAGGAGAACGTGAGTGATGACGAGGGATTAGTGAGGATTGAAAGATTTGGAAATCAATTGTAAATCTTAGATTAGAAATTGGTTTCATGGTTTGTGGAACTAGAGAGGATTCTTAGGGATTAGTGGAGTTAAAAGTGGACTTAGAGGATATTCAGGATTTAGTTCAACAGATTAAGCATCTGAGCTAGATTGGTTAACAAAACTTTTTGTATAAATGTAAGCCTAAAAGGCATAGAGTTAGTCAGTTAGTTAGAGTGAGAATTAGAATTCAAAGATTAGATAGGGTTTGACTGTAAGACTACAGGCAGGAAAGGAAAGGCCACTAATATAGAAGATCAGGTCGAGAAGGAATTCATTGTGTAAATAATTATTTATTAATACAGAAGTGAAATTTCTGAGTTTGTGTGGCGTGTATTGAGTAATTGAATAATAAATTGTTTGTGGATTAGAGTAATCTTGCATAACATAAGTGTGCAGGGAATTCAAAAAGAATCTGAGAGAGAGGACAGTGCTTAGAGGAGTATTGTGATGATCAGACAGTGTTGGAGTCTAATTGAATAACCAAATCAAAGCTCATGAGTGGTAGCCTTTAAATAATATGCAAAACAAATTTCAGGAAGGAGTCAAGTGGAAGAGCAATCGAAGATCGTGTTGGAAACACTGAGAGGGGGTGTGAATCAGTGTTTCCCTTCTTTTTTTTTAAATTGTTCTAGTGATTGCCAAAAGCATATATAGATATGTATATGTATACACAGAACACAAAAATCAATTGCTGGAATTAATTCTTTTATTAAAACTCAAGACAATGCAATGAAATAAATACAATATAAGTATATATCTGATTGTGAATAGTTGTCAAGCTCCAACTTGGACTTCAGTGAGGCTCCAACCTCTAGAGCACCAACTTTGTTTTGCAGTGGTTCTGCACTTAGGAGCACCTACCCCCAATGACTTCAATCTTGTTCAGTTTTGAGGCTCCAACCTTTTGGGCTCCAACCCAACCTTGGTATAAATTGGTATGCTACTACACTCTATTTAGCTGAGGTTCTCTCACTCCTACTCTCCTGCCACTGCTGCTTATGCTGCTTCTACAGCCTCTGCTGCTTCTACTGTCTCTTTTGCCTCTACTGCTTCTGCTACCTCACACTCTAGTTTTTCACCACCACAACTACTACAGCTGTTCTCTGTTCTTACTATTTTTTTTTCATTCCCCATGCCTCTGTCTCTTCATTTCCACTTACCACTACCTCTTTGTCTTCCTCCTCAGTTGTCATGGCCTCCTTTGTGTTTTTCAAGTTTACCGACTCTCTGAGGACACGTAGATTCATTTAAGAGGTCCAAAACTCCACGGAGAACACATCTTACTGGTTACGACTGTAATAGTGCTCCTTTGGCAATGATTGTGGGCATGCACAGAGTTTTGTCTTTGGTTTAAACAGAGGCGTTATGCCCCAATCGTACTCTCCATCTCTCTGATACACCCTCCTAAATCATCAAACCAGTTCCGGACTAGTTATCGTAGGCCTTTCGGCCTAAGAACCCTGCGCAGGCCAAAAACACGATTACATAGGAAAACACAGACAAAACAGTGGAAATGGCTAAAGGGGAGACTTCACGGTTTGTTACACCCATGTTTATTTTTGCATCAGGTCTGCAATTAAATCACAATTGGTGATTCATGACTCCTGGGGATCCTTTATATTTTGGAACCATGACTCCGCCGATGGCCGACGGCTAATCCTCCATTGCTCTGATGAACCGAATGTGATGTGGTATTAAACCATGGTTTATATGCCCATTGGGTCCACAACCTTATCGCAATTGGTGCTTTCATGCAGCAAGGCTTCTCAATGTGCGATCTATGACAGATGCGATGAAGGTTAAGTCATATTGTAATGTAGCGGCGAGTCCACTTGTGTTCATCACAATCGTGGGTTTCCCTTGGTGGAGGTCCGATGCGATATCGCTATTGGTGATCGCACATCGCAAAGGTCCAGGTCTAGACCTTAACGTAGACCACTCCTTTATAGCGATGTGCTATGAGGTACTGGATCCGATATGTCTCAACGCTCCCGTGTATAAGGTTTCAAGTTTGCAATCCGCCTCCGATAGTGTATTTGCTTATATATGCATAGTTTTGCCCTCCGATAGTGTTAAAGCATATATACCCAAGTCTTTCTGCCTCCGTTTGGGTTAGATTCATATACATATGGTTTTTCCAATGGGTAAATACATATATATACACATCTTGCATCCATCTGCTTCCTTCATTTCTCCTCCATTGCTCCTCTGATGGCTCCCGATGACCCTGTTAATTGCATGCATATAAGCTCTCCGATGACCCTGTTTCTCTGCTTCCTCCGTTTGTTCTGTGTGCTCCTCTTCTTTGGCATATATATATGACATATACATATATGGCTCCTCTGTAGCTTTGATAGCTCTATTTTGGCATATATTTGAGTTTTGCTCCTCTTGACTCCTCTTGGCTCCATTTGCTCCTCGAATATTGCCATATTGACATCAATGACAATTTGTGTCCAACAGATCAAAATCAGTTGAAATGAATAAGTAATGAAGAAACAATGCACAGGAACCGTTGGATCAGTCAGATCAACGAACATAATTAATGGAAGATGAGCGATGGATATCTTATCGCAGGAGATTAAGTTAATAGATGGATGGATCACATCAAGGCACGGGTCGACAGGAGGGTCGAAAATGTGCATAATGATGGAGCGGTCTTCATAGGTGGTAAGCAGTATCTTGCGCATCCTAAAAGTTGTAAGTGGTAATCTAAAATTTCACTCAATTACCCTTAGCGGCCAATACATAGCACGAGAAAACTATTTTTCTCGCGCACTCTTGACCTGATATTGGTCGTGCAAGATTTCGCGCGAGATTGTGCGATAGTTGTTGGATCAAGTAGGATTGATCAACGGTGGAGATCGACCAAGCTAGTTGGTGAGTAGGTGACGCGATAGCTGTTGGATCAAGTGAGACGGACCGCCGGTGGAGATTTGGAGCACATAAAGTCAAATGTTGAAATGAATATGTCAGTTATGCGACACGTGGTTGATGGTGATTGGTCAGGTTTGTTATGGATCAGACGGTAAGGAAATCCACGGGTGTAATCTGATTAATATATGATTAAATAGCTTCTGCTTAAGAATGTAATTAAAGAGAGTTAAACCTTGGCTTATGGAAGGTTTCCCTAAGTATGGAATTTTGGGAATTCCTGGGACATAGTGTGACATGCAATTTAATATGCACAATGTGGGTATGTGCGGCTTAGGCTGCATCACAAATCTAGAGAATACCTTCAGCAAGATTCCTATCTATGATGGATGTACTAGCCCCTAAAAGCATGTACAAAATTATTTTTCCATAAGGATAGACATTGGTTTACTAGTTGCGATGTGGATGCACCAATTTATTCATATGTTGGGTATTATTCTACAAGAGTGGTATTTGAAGGAAGAATTAAAGATACAAAAAATAGATTGGAATATAATGACTGATCAGCAATACAAAGATTTTTCATTTTATGACATTGATGAAAAAATAGCTGAAGCTCTAAAGGCTATTAAAAGAATGTTATCCCCGTTTGGAAATTCTTTGGAAGAATGCAACAAATATGACCTCAATATGATTCAGGCTTCCATGAAGTTGTAGTTTGCGGAAAGATTAACAGAGAACCCGATGATGATTTAGAGGAATTAAGGAACTTTTCCTTTAAAGAATATAAAGGAGAGAGGGGGATAAAGTAAGATCCCATTACCGACTCGCCGCATTTGTAGCTACTCAATTTGAAAATGTTAAATATTGGGACTGAAGAGAAACACAAAATTTCTTCCATCGGTGACTATTAGGATGAGCAAACTACTAAGGAATTTTTTAATTTTCTCAAGGAATATGGAGATATATTTCCTGCTTCAGTCTCTGAATTAAAATGCATAAAAGGATATCCGGGGGAGATGAAGATATCTTTGAAACAATATTTAAAACCAAGCAACCATCGACCTTATAGGCTAAATCTAAGAGTCAAGGAAAAGGTAAAGAAGGAAATTGACAACATGTTGGTTGCAGGACTTATATTCTTGGTTGACGACGCTAAATGGATCAATCCAATTTTCATCCAAAATAAGAAAGATTCATAGGATATCAGGGTGTATGTTGATTATAGAAGCCTTAACAATGCTTTTGTACATGATCTATTCCCCACTCCTTTTAGTGATGAAGAATTGAAAAATTTTGCACGGAATGAATCTTATTCTTTAAGTAATGGCTTTTCTTGTGATCCCCAAGTTAGGATTGTAGAAGAAGATAAGAAGAAAACTACGTTCAAAACTGAATGGGGTTCTTATGCTTACAATGTCATGACATTCGGTTTGAAGAACATTCCTTCTATATTCTCAAGAATTATGATAGTTTCATTCCAATATTATATTCACAAGTTTCTTCAGGTTTACATGCATGACAAGACATTTTACAATTTGTTGAAAAAAAAAATCTAGTTTTCTCATATTCATGTTCAATAGATGTAGGCAGCTTCAAATCTCTCTAAATTTAAAGAAATGCATTTTTGTTGTCCCTTTTGGAACCTTGTTTTCTCACATAGTGTGTAAGGAAGGCATCTATGTGGACTCTACCAAAGTTGCAGTCATACTAAATATGCCACCCCAACTATTGTGAAGTAGTTGTGATCAACTCTGGGACACTAGATATTATCGCAGGTTCATCTAGAATTATGGTTTAATCACGACAACACTGGAGAAGCTTTTAAAGAAGTCTAAATGGTTTGTTTGGTCTGTTGAATGTGATTGTGCATTTGACACCCTCAAAGAGAAACTCACAAATTCACCCATTTTGATTTATCCCGATTGGAACAAAGAATTCCATGTTCATATAGATATGTCTAGAATTGCGTTGGGTGTTATTTTGACACAATTGGGAGAGGTTAACTTGGACTATCCCATTTATTTCATGAGTAGAAAACTTTATAATGCAGAGAATAATTATACAACTATGAAAAGGGAAGCTCTTGCTATGGTGTATTGACTCCAGAAGTTCTGACACTACCTGTTGGGGGGTCCATTTAATTGTTTCATAGAACATTCAACTCTAAAGTACTTATTTAATAAACCCGTTCTCGAAGGGAGAATATGCCGCTACCTTCTACTATTCAATGAATTTAATTTTGAAGTCATTGTCAATCCAGGAAGATTGAATTTGGGTCTAGATCATTTATCTTGCCTTGAATCAAGAGAACTGGGAGGCTTAGTTGACGATCAGTTTCCTAATGCACATTTATTTACAATGGAAGAAATCCCTGATTACATGGAAGATATTGCATTATTCATTGGAACATGTAAGTGTCTCGATGAATATACATCCACTCTAAAATGACATGTGCTTGTTCACATCGTCAACTATTGATTGATTGCAGGATAGTTATATAAAATGGGGCTCGATCATATAGTGTGAAGATGTGTATTGGATCATAAAAAGGACATTGTTCTATGGGAATGTCATGCGGGAGTTTCAGGAGGCCATGTTCTAGGAAAATCTATGGCTCAGAAGGTCTTACATTAGGGGAATTTTTAGGTCTAAATTGGGCCTCCTAATGAAATTATAGAATAATAGTGGAAATAATAAAATAATATTAGATTACTCATCAAATTTTAGAGGGAAAAAAGAAAAAACTACATTTTCAACTCACATTTTCAACTTATCTCTCTATGGGTTTACTCATATTTCGAGTGGAAACATGCATTGGATGAAAAATTTGATTCTTCGTCCAAGGAGCACCCATGTTGCATACTTTTGATGGACCCTACTACACGAAAAATGAGAAATACATGAAAAACATGATTGTAATCACGTTTTTTCATGTATTTCTCAAATTTCATGTAGCAGGGTCCATCGAAAGTATGCAACATGGGTACTCCTTGGATGAGGAACTAAATTTTTCATCCAATGAGTACTCCTGCTCGAAATTTGAGTAAAACCTTCGGGAGATAAGTTGAAAATATGAGTTAAAAAAGTTGTTTTATTATTTTATTATTTTTTAATCTTTTTACTTTTTTACTCCAAAAATGGTGAATCATCCCCCATGGTTGAAATCATCATCTGCAATCCTATTGGTTCTTATAAAGTTTATTTTGGTTTTACATTTTTCTTAGGAGGCCCATTTTAGACCTCAAAATTCCCTAATGGAAGTTAGTCTCTGGTGGCCAACCTTATTCAAGGATGCGAAGGAATATGCAAAGTAGTGTGATGTTTTCCAATAGTTTGGTCGACCATCTCAATGAAATGAACTACCTTTTCATCTAGTTAGGGCACTCAAAGCATTCAAAAAATGGGCGTTGATTTTATTGGACCAATATATCCACCTGCTCGTCATTCCCATGCTAGATATATCATTACTGCAGCATATTATATGACATGTTTTAGGAGGTGGTTCATGTTAAATATTACACTATCGATACACCTACATGATTCATCTTTGAGAACATCGTCACCAGGTTTGGTTGTCCTAGAAGCCTTACTAGTGATCAAGGTTCTTACGCCATTAATGAGATGGTTTGAATGCTACTATAGAAATTCATGACGATAATGACCTGTCAGATCAAGCCCTCTTCCCTAACCTCTACACAAATGTATTCATGGAACCAAATGTGAGATACGGTGCTTGTTCTACTCTCAAAATAAAACCAACTTCCTCCCATTGAAGTCATCATCCTTGTTAATTTTACATTAATTACGTATTTTTGGTACCATAGGGAAGGTCTTGAGATGCACTAAATTCTTGATCAACTGACTTCATGGATGTTCATTATGGTAGGATCAATAATATCTGATCCATGTCCTGGATATTTATAGGCTCATAGTATTGTCCACATATAACTTTGATGTTGCTATAACATTCCAACAATTTTCAAAGCAGGGCAAGAAATCTGGCATGATTAACCTTTATATAAAATTGGCACTCAATGAAAGGCCTGAAGAATATTCATTGACATGATCAATAATTAACCCATCAAGCTCTCCTCTTATATTATTGCTAGAAATCTCATGTGACACTATATAATGGGGGAATGCTTGCTCGATGCCATGTTTATTGTCGAGGCCTGTGTGAAAAGAGAACAACTCAATTGGTCCAACTATCTACTTAATGAGTTATTTGAAGTTGGAAAATATGTTCATGCAAGTGAGACATATTTTATTTTTAGGTATTTTATTATTCCTCTCTCTATGTTCAAATGGTGCCTACCATAAATAAGAGATCTAACACCTATTGTTGATGATGATCTCCACGCCTATGCCTATGCCCCCTTGCACAATATTAAAGATTCAACGAATTGAGACTTTAAAGAGCATGCCTTTGAGAAATGCCACAAAACAATGGTCATTGTAACCTACAACCTTCCTAGAGTACCTCTTCCACTACTTGATCGCTATGCTCATCATAGATGGTTTGGAATCAGTCGCAACAATTCCTATGTTCGACTGTTCCCCATCAATCCTGCAACTTTATCGATGTGCAAATCACCATTTTATCTTAATGAGAATGCCTTCCATAATGGGCTTCTTTCATGGCCGAAATTATAGTCATGTGGCAGGATGGCGAAGCCAGCTACTCATTTGATGCTATGTGCCATAAGGACTCTGTTGATGATACTCCATCTTCATCTTGGAAGCGCCCTACTATTATAGATGAAGACCTCTAACTGCTCTTGAAGAAGGTGTAGAAACGAATCTCTTTAGTGCACATTGCTTGGATGAAGGTAGGTTCTTTAGTCTTTCAACCTACAACTATTCATTATATTTCACCTGTGTTTGTTGCGCCACCAAACATTTCTTCTACTCTTCCTCCGTTTAACAACCCCACACCACTTTCTCCTCACCATTCTTGTAAATATCCCAATCCAACCAAGTCTAGCCTCATTGATGCCATAGATGAGGGTACTATAGTAACCACTCAACCCACCAAATCTTTCACTGAAGAATAACCCCCTTTACCGCATTCTTCCCCCAATTCATCACCAAAGACTTTTGAAGAAACCATTTCTGATCGACGTGATTATAATACAGGTTTTGATGAAACTACTAAGATGGACATTGAACTAGCTTCCATCACTCTTGTCATCCTACTTTCATCTTCTACCCCTCTTCCACCTCTACTACCACTAGTTCTCGAGCTGTATGTTCGCACATCGTATGTTCCTTCATCACCACCTATTTCAATCCTCTCCATTGAGTAGGTTGCTACCTTTGTTAGTGACCTTGAAAACTGCCGACTGGTCCTTTCCCTCGTTACACAATAGTGATACATTTTTTCTCTTCTATCAATACCTATTATGTTAAAACTCCAACATGATATCTTTAAGGAGCATAGCCAAGAGCGAGAGCCTTCTCCACAAGGCTAGTCAGAAATTTTTTGTGCCAGTAGATAACCACTACAGGCTATGTTTCCACTATTGGATACCCTCTCAGACGATGAGATTCGTACATGGTCCAGTCCACAACTATTTCAATTCATTCGAGCCTCTGCTACACATCTTGAAGAATGCCTTGTTCATGCGAAATCATGATGTACATATCTTTCTGCCACATGTGATCAATATAAGCAGTAGCTTGTCATGGTTATAGGCAAGCATGATCAATTGCGGGAAGATAAAGACTAATTGGAGTAATATATTTTAGATATAAGTACCCAATTGAGTCTTTGTGGAAAACCCTTGCCGAATCCGTTGAAGAACAACCTAAAGACTTTTTCGCCTGTTCCCCCACCAAATGTTGTGACTTTGTTGAAGTGACTTTTTTGAAGTTGGTTGCAAAAAATCAAGAACTTCAGGCTACTATTAGTAAAATTTCCCAAGAACTTCTAGATATGCCTACCTAGTATGACAAGTAGATTTCTCAAGGCTCATCTCCTAGATGTCTTTGTGAAAAATGGTTATAGTAGACACCTAGGTCAGAAAGCCTTCCTCAAGGCCCGTAAGGAGCCTTCAATTCATAAAGATCCTAAAGATCGTGTCATGGGGGTTCACCTGCCTTACATCCAAGGAACCACTGATAAGATTGCCAGGATTCTGAAGAAGCACAACATTCCCGCAACCTTTAGACCTCCTAATACCATTCGTGGATCCCTTAGGTCTGTGAAATATCCTATCGACCCTAAAGACATGAAGGGTTTCTATGTCATTCCATGTTCCTATGGGACACCATACATTGGTGAGATCGGTTGCTCTATAATCAAAGGATTAACGAGCATTCGACAGACTTTAAGGCATGGAAGGGCCAAGTCCTCGGCCCTTGCAGAGCATGCCGAGAAGACTAAACATCATGTATGTATTGAAGAGGCTCACGTCATCGCTAAAGTTGCACAGTTTCACCTTCGGAAGTTTAGAGAGGCCCTTGAGATTGAAAAAAGGCCTAAAAATCTTAATAGGGATGACAGCTGGAAGATTAGCAGTTGTTGGATCCCAGCCCTGTCTTCCTAGCCTCCTCATTCCTTCTTTTCGTTTGTTTCATGGTTTCTTTTATCCTCCCTTATCTGGTTGGTATTAGATGATTAATTATAAGGATCTCCTTTGAACCCCTTCCCTAGAAAGTGTAATTATCTTTATGATTGAATTATAGCGTAAGCTTTTATAAAGAATAGTCCTTAAAAATAAAAATTATTCTCAGATTATGAGCTAGCAATATGAGCCATAAGTTACTATTAACGATAACATTATTTACTACTATATCTTAACAATATGATAGTAGTGTATAGTTTGATTAGTGTATCATAATAGTAATATTAATATTGATATTAATAAATAAATATATAAAAAAATAAGAATAATAGTTCTTAGTTTTATAAGTCTGATTTATAAAAAAATATTAATTAGATTATTTACCATTCTATTCTAATTAGTAATACTATATTAGTTAAATATGATTAATTTTTTTTATGTAAACATGTGTTATTAAGGAATATATATTAATAAGATTTAATAATTGATTGAAAGAGTACCTTCGGCGTAAATCACATGTAGACAGACATTTGTCGACGCGTTTCGAACCAACCAGTGTGGTTCATCGTCAGGACAAGTTGAAGAAACAGATCCAACCTAGCATGTTAAATAGTCTGAGCAGAGATTCCACGGCTTAATTTAACGACTAATTTTGACCTAAAAGACCCCAGATCAAAAATAATTTAATATTTAATAATTATTATTGTTTATTATATTATAATTATAGTTAATATTTTAATTATAATTATTTTATGGAATAAGTTAAATTAGGTAAAATTATATATATAATAATTCATGGATAGTAAAATAATTTTATTAATTTATTTAAAATAATAATCATTATATTTAATGTTATTATTTATAATTTTTATAATTTATCTATGGAAATAAGCTAAATTAGGTTTAAAATATATATAAAATAAATTCATGGTTAGTTTAAAAATTAATTTATTAATTTATTTAATTATAATATATATAAATATCCATATATATATATTATTATTAATAAATACTAGGTTGTTGGTTTATACATATTATTATTATTAATATTTTTATAATATGGGACTCATGTATTATATAAATATTAAACTACTTATATATTATATAATATATATATTATATATATATATATATACATATATATATAAATTTAAAATCATAATATTAGGCCTAGATCTTTCTTTTTATTAATTTAAAAAGTAATTTATTAATTTATTATTTAATAATCAAATACATATATATGTATGTTAAAAAGTTAGGATCAAAATAAATACTATAATTATAATGGTTCGTTCAAAAGGTAATTCATTTATTTAATTAAATATTTAATATAAAATGGGAGTTAAAATAAGTAAGAAAGTACTAATAATACTAATAATAATAGCGATAAAATACTAGTACAAATACGAGGGGGGGAAAATAAAAATTAGAATAGAGAAAAAATAACCGAATTAATAAATAATAATAATACAAGTACTACAAAACATAGATAAATAAAGAAAGCACACCATCGAGGAGGGGGCAGAAAAACCAACTAAGAAGAGAGCGCTCGAATCCAGCACCTGTTAGTTTTCCAGCCATCATCTCGATTGAGATTGTTCGGCCTCTTTTCAATCTCGATAGCTTCCCTAAATTTCCGATGATGAAACTGAGCAACTTTGGCCACAACCTTGGTCTCCTCAATACACACCTGATGCTCGGTCTTTTCTACATGTTCAGCTAAAGCTGACGACTTAGATCTCCCATGTCTTAGGTCAGCAGCATGTTTGCAGATCCTTTGATGGATGGAGCGCCCAGTTTCCCCAATATAGGGGGTCCCACATGAACAAGGGATTAAGTAGACACCCTTCATGTCCTTAGGGTTAATGGGATCTTTCACGGATCTGAGGGAACTTTCACCGATCTAAATTTAAAAATAATGGGTATATAATAATAATTTAACCATTATACTTTAAATTATTTAAAAATAATATTATAGTAAAATATTTATATAGGGTAGGCAAAAAACTATATTAAATAGTAAATAATAAAATTACATAATAGAAGAGATAAAAAATTATATATATAATTTATATTTATATTATAAATAAATATTATTAAAAATGATAATAATTTTTTAGGGTAAAATATATTATAGAATAAAAAAATATTAAAATAATAATAAAAATAAGTTCTAGATTTAAAAATAATGGGTATATAGTAATGATATTTACCATTATATTCTAATTATTTAAATAAATAAATAATATTAATATTATATAAGGGTAATGGTAAATAAAGATATTAATATTGATAATATTAATATTAGTAATAATAATATTTACATTAATAAATAATATAAATAATATTATATAATAATTATAATAATAAATAAATAGATAAATTAAATAATTAAATAAAATTTAGATCCCTCCCCCTGGGGCCTGGTCAAACCTAGTTGTTAGAGGTTCGATTAACCGTTACTCAGTCATTTTAGCTGTTGGAATGGCCTACTGTCCCTATTTAACTCATCCCTCAGATTAGATCTTCAACTTGTCCTGACGATGAACCACACGGGTTGGTTCGAAACACGTCGACAAATGATTTTTTATGTGATTTTGCCGAAATTATTCTCCAAGCTCATTGCAACATCGGTAGTAAAAGAGACCCTTCCACATTTTAGGAATGACTGCTAAGTTATTTTCAATCAAATCTCTAACTATAGCGATGTCCTTGCTATGAAGAATCAACCTGTATATCCACTTCGAGAAAATGTTAAGGAAATTTTTGCTCAAGCCATGAAAACCTCAGATCTAGAGCAAAAGAAGGAGAAAGTAGCACAATATGAATCATTGGATTCTCATATCAACCAAATAGAAGATGCCTCACAAGTTACCAAGTGGGTGCTTTGCGAATTTCATCTCATCACACAACAACGCTTTGTCACATTGAGGTCTCTCACTGCGAATTTCGATGGCCAACTTTAGGAAGTCATCCATTCCTAGCCCACCAAGCTTAATGTCGAAACCACAACACAGTCTTTGGGCCATGTCTCTACCATGTTAGAAACATGGAATTCTTTTGTTTTTGCCTACACAAGTTTCAAAGATGATGTTTTGCAATTGGTACCCGAATTAGGTCCTTCATTTGAGGGAGAAACAATTGTAAGCAATGAAGTAGAGATAGATCAAGGACCAGGTGCACCACCGACAAATGGACTCGAGTGTTACTTAATATATTGTGGTTGGGGCCTGTTGGGTCCTTCATTTGTTTGGAGAAATATGGAAAACAGTCTCACAGAACAGTTGTCGAGGAAGAATGGATAAATCCACTAGAAGCAAGTCACGGTAAAACTAAATATGACATTAAACTAAATTTTGGGACCTGAACATCCAAAAAAACAGGAAAACATGCCTATGAAAGCAACAAAGTTAGATAAATTTTGAAAGAATTAAAAGAAAAAGTGAAAAACGCACCAGGGTGTTGTCAAAGAGGACCAAATCAAATTCGGGATCAAGGAACCTTTGTGAGGACCAGATCAAGCAAGTGAGCCTATAAAATAAGACATAGAGGGACAAATTTGGCATCAATTAATCAATCAATAGAAGAAATATTTGATCTACACGATTTTGCCTGTAGGATTTTTCACCTGTGTAGAAGTTTTGTTTCGTGTATTGTAAAGTCGGCCGTAATGTGATTGGATCTAAGAAGATCACTCAAGTCTATCTCTATCTTTGATGTAATGGCTGGGAGATATTATTAATAAGAGGAATTTTGGGGAATTATTCTGTTGCACAGTTCAATGTTTGCATGGCCCCTTAAAATTTCTTGTCTCCTTTAAGTAGATGATGTCTCTGTCTTTCCTAATGTGATGTATGTATCGACTATGATTTGGTTGTGCGGGATAATAAGATGACTAATGATGCAAATGATAGTATAACCGACTTAATTCTCTTCCACTAATCTGGATCTCTTATTTATTCCATTGGTTCTGGCTCGCATCGGGTGAGATGCTCTTTTGCACAAAGGGAATGAAAATGTAGGTGAAAAACTGGACTATGATGGTCTCCTTTGTTGGAAACTCAAGCTAAATCTTGGGTCTTCACTGCTCTAAATTTTACGCCAACATATGTACTAGGCGCAAGCACATGAAGACAATGTTTCTTGTACAACACACTACATAATGAAACAATATCAAATAAATTAGAAAAGAGTCAAAATGATTTTATTCACTCCAAATGCACTTTTCATGATGGATTTAATGTATCTATCAATGATGCATGGTTGAAGCTTGAAAACGCACACACACACTAAATGTTATATATGTGTATGTGTTATGTTTTAAATAGTTACACTATGTTAAATTGTGTTATATGTCCCTGTTATGTTTTAAATAGTTATATTATGTTAAATGTTATAGTTATGTTGTACATGTTACGTTATGTTATACATAATTTATAGTTATTTAGTCATGTTATATATATATAGTCATCTCATGTTAAATAGTTATTGAACTATGTTATGTTATAAACAATAAATATAACCTGGCTATAATATATTGCTATGCAA
>APFE031139543.1:145829-161733 GCA_000404065.3 Pinus taeda
ATAAAAAATTGAAAATTTATTTCACTAAATTCCTAATGAAAAACTTTAAAACCTAAAATAATTAGAAAATAAGGTTTTTACTATTCAAGAAAATATTCATAATAAACATACTGCCAATTTGCAAGTAAGAACAAAATTTAAAACCTAAATTATAATTCTTTTGGTGCTTTGGAAGCATTTTCTTGGTGGTTTTGTGTTGTTCTAGGTTGTTTTCATGATTTTCTAGGGTTGTTTTGTGGTTTTCTAGGTGGGTTTGAAGAGTTTTTTGGTGGTTTTCTTGGTTTTTGTATGGTAAGTTCTTTTTTTCAAATTAATTTATTAATTTTTCAAGAAAAAATAAATAAAAAACACAAAAAAGATAGAAAAACTACCTTGGCTTGAGCCTCTAGGAGGTTGGTGGGGTTGTTGGTGAGGTTAGTTGGGTTGCTCCATGCTCTAATGGCTCAATCGGTCTCCAATACCTCGTTCGAGCTCTTAATTATCCCGTGGTTTCTGCACAAATGATGCACGTAGACCGAGTGTGGGTTTTAATAGAAAATAATGGCTCGATCAAGCTTTAGCGCTCGATTGATCCCTATAGCTCGATTGATAGTTAAAGCTTGATCAAGCCCTCTTTTTTTCACCTAAACACACCCTATTGCCAAAAAGTGTAACCCAACTCCATGTTATAACCCAAATAAATCATTATTATTCATGAAATATGGACCATTTTTTTAAGTTCTTTTCGATCTTCCAGATTTGAGAAGATGACCGTAAAAAAGGCTTTGGCCATCAAATGATGTTCCATGTTTCCCTTTAGCCTCCACTCTATTTGCATCCATTTCACTATATCCCACTCCCTAGGCCAAATACCCATCAACTTACAGATGATAGTGTGGTCTTTCATGAAATATTGTGATTCCTCCAATACGTTATTCAGAATAACAAATTTAGGGTTTATTAAATCCCTCTATAAATATCACCCTTTTAAGTGTAATTGCCACTATGCCCCGAGAACTAGGATTCACCTTTTCCCCTCCTTCCTTCCGAAGAGATAACAACCCTTGTCTTAATTTGACTAGATCCAATAACCACATTTTGGTAGGAGGGAGTTTTCACCCCTCCTCAACGGTACATTCATTTAGCCACTCCAATTAGCCTAACTGTATAGAAAAACCCAAATATGAATAATGTAGATCTATGATGTAGCTTCTAACCCTAATTATTCAACATAATTTTTGGAAAAGCCCTTATGTTTGTGGCAAAAACACTTTTCCAAAATTCAAAACATTAAAAAAGAAAAAAAGATTCAACAAATTTTTTTTTTGTAAGCTTGGTAGGACTTTCCGATTTTCATGTCCATTACAACATCACCCCGTTACAGGGGAGGGTAGCCCAGATTTGAAACACCAAGAACTTACGGTTCGGTGAGACTTCATTTCCACAACGAACACTGCAACTTGAAGCACCCCATGCGGACTAAGATTAAACATTTTAAATTTAACTATTAAAATATTTTAAAAAATGATTAAAAAATTAAAATAAATTCAAATTAAATAATTAAAAAAATTCTTTCTAGACGTTTTTTTTTTTCTTAATGGGTTTGGTTTTTTTTTGTTTTTAGCATCTCTATATATAATTCTTATAAAAATTAATTAAATATATATTTTTAAGTTTATTTGTTTTTTTCAGTAATTCATTTTATTTGTTTTTTTCCCTAAATTAATTTTGAAATTTTGTTTTTTATTCTGGTTTAATTTATTTTGTTTTTGGAAAAAAAATGTTTTTTTTCTAAAATGTTTAAAATGATTTTTTTTAAGGTTTTATAAATTTGTTTTATGTTATTTTTTTCATAAATTTGGTATTTTTATGCTCACAAAGTAATATTATTATTAATTTGGTCATTTTTTTATTGTTAATTAATTTGTAAATTTTAAAAACTATTTACAAAGTTTATTAATTTTTTTAGTAAAATTAAATATTAAATTTAGCTTTTTAGAAATTGAAAATTAATTTTTGAATTTTTAAAATTTGAATTTATAAATTTTTTATGGCGGATGGATAATTTTATGTGTTGTTAAAATAAATTGAGACAGAATTAAAATTGCTTTAAAACAAAACCTATAATTACCAAAAAAAAATCTAACTATATGGATTTTTTCATAATTAATATTTTTATTTCATTCATTATCATACTTATTTTTAAAATAAATATTTATTAAGATATAATCATTCCTGGCTTGTTTTCTGTTATTATTATTATATTATTATCCAATTTTAAGGTCAAGGCCAAGCCAAACACCAAATTGGTATATGAGACCCCTTGTTTGTGGGACAAGAGGGTCAAGCAAGACATAAAATTGGTGTATGAGAACCCCTTGTTTGTGGGACAAGAGAGGGCCAAGCTAGATAACAAATTGGTGTATGAAACCCCCTTGTTCGTGGGACCCAAATTTGTGTATGAAACACCCTTGTTTGTGGGACAAGAGGGTCAAGCGAGACACCAAATTGATGTATGATAACCCCTTGTTTGTGGGACAAGAGAGGGCCAAGCTAGACACCAAATTGGGGTATGAAACCCCCTTGTTTGTGGGACAAGAGATCCACCTTCGAGCAGCGAGCGATTTGACTGCTAAGTCTATGAAGGCATATATACTCTACCCCCCTCTGGTTTTGAACTTGTGACCTCTTAGGAGGAAACACATGCTCTCAGCCATAGGCCCACTCAAGTTGTACTAATTGTTTGTTATTATTTGTTATATTTTTTCTAATAATAATGTTATTTTCTAATAAGAGTCTAATGCCAAATATTCTCATAATTGATTATCATATATATATATTATATATATATATATATATATATATATATACATATATATATATATATTCCATTCATGGATCATACTTATTTTTAACAATAAATATTTATTAACGTATAATCATTCCTTGCTTGCTTTCCATTAATTGTTGTATTCTTTCTAGTAATAATATTTTCTTTTTTGCATTGACAATGTTTTTTCACCTTTTTCCCTTAATATATTTTATGTCATAATATCTTTTTTATAGTTAATATTTAATCGTTGTTGACCCTTTTTCCATAAAACTATGTTATCACGTTTCAATATATTACTAGCAATTTGATCCCCCTACACTAAAGTTTTGGTTCTTAAATCATGCACTTAATATAATTAAGTTATACAATCACATTCACCCCATAAGAGTTCTCTATTTTTTATATAAAAGGTAGTTACTAAGAAACAATGCTAAATATTACACTTGTTTATGATTATATTTATATTAGTGATGATTTTCTATACTATAGTTAATAATAATAATAATATTTCAATTTTAATGCCCCATTTAAAAATGGGTGTATGACATTTCAATTTGATGGTTGATTTTCATGTTTTGGATACAGTGGTACAAATTTTTTAAAGCTAATATTTCAAATGAGTTATAATTTTTATCGTAAAACCTATTGGTCTAGGTTAAACAATGGATCTCTTGCACTGGAAAGTGTTAACCAATATTGGGGTCTTTCCCATGTTTGAAACTTGATTAACTTGCCTAGCGTGGCTTGTGGGTGGCTGCTTTAGAATTAAGAGTATGGACACAGTCCCTCCAACTTGACCCCAAGCCTCCTTAGTGACAAGAAAACAGTATATTAATTCTTTTAAAAAAAATCACCTTAAAAGAATGCTCTTGGTAGAACCACACTTTGATTTGTGTGTCAACTTTAAGCTTTTTCATAGTCACGATACTTGGTTTTTAACGCAATGCTGAAAAATGTTAGAAACGTAACCTTGAAGAAAAGGTGTTATCAATAGCACCCATTTCTGACTTAGAGGTCTATTTTAATATTTTTTATGGAAAATATAAATTTTCAAGGCTAGAGTTTTCATTTGAGGTCAATATTCTGGCTATCTTAATAACTTTGTTGATATCCAAGCATGTGACAAGCATCACGAAGCCTTCCAAATGTCTCATATAGAACTAATTTCATCAAGATACTTCTCAACCTGTAATCCTATGTAAAGGAATGTCTACTTAATTTTAAAATACGAAAGGCTTATTTACAATTGAGAAGTGTACATCTACCAAATCAAGGTTTGCACCTTTTTCAATATTGACTTTTGTTTTTAGTGTATATAGTTTGTCAATGTGAACATATTATCTTTGTTTTAGTTTAGTAAAAAGTGTTTTGTTTCCAGTAAGGCTGCTATTTCCCTATTCTTTTTCTTGTATAAGGATCTCATTCTTTTAATTGTTGCAAGGTATTTTCCTTAAAGTACTTCATACAACGATTAATTGGTAACACTATGGAAATGATGTGAATAAGAAACAATGATATGCAAACACTTTATTCATTCTATGTTGAAGGTGTATGAGAACGATTTCATTTGTTAACTCTAAAGCTATAGTGTTTGGTTGTATTTTCAAGATCTAATCACAAATGCCTTTATGCTATATCCCTCATCATGTACATTAGAATAGGATGTTTGTTCCATTAAAACTTGGAATCATTGATCTTCTATACTTTTTGAAATAGTCCATCTAAGCATGGCCTTGATCTTCATTGTTCTATGTTGAAGGTATCTACTTAAGTGGCATTTCAAAAAAATACAAGCTTATCTTTACAAAACTCACTTTTCTTCAAATTGATAAGTAATCTCTCATCTGATTTATTGTTCTCATGAATATACTAGGGGTGTTTATTAACCCAAACAATGCTACCAAGCATTCATATAGACTCGCCCTTAGTTTTGAATCTCATATTTCATTGATCTATGTTGTAATAGCATGGCCTCTTTTCCTTGAAAGAGAAATTACTTCATAAGTTATAGAATAGGATTAATAAACTTCCTTTGTAATAGTTCTAGAAAGTCTAGGTTTGTACGTAAGAGGGAAAATGTTCTTCTTACCATGTAATAAAACTACTTGCATTAGTTTAGCATGTAGTTAAGGAAGATCCTTATATTCAAGGGAGTTGTTCAAACTTCCTCCATAATTGAAGGATGTGGATCCATCCCTTGAGGATTTGAGACAATTTCCTTCCTCATGTAAAAATAAAGATGTAAAAGGATAATGGGGACAAGAAGGTCCTAAATGAGAAATAAAAGTTTTGAGTTATTCATAAGCCCTATGCCAATTTGTTATCAGAGTACGGTTAAAAACGTGTGGATTGTGTTTTGATTAGTGAATGAGTGGATTTCATTTTATAATGTCAAAGAGAGTGAAATGATGTGTTGCATAAGCATTAGATGCTTAAAATTATACATGGAGTTACTATGAACATTTTGGACATCATACAACTGCCAAAACGTAGATGTTGTTGTAGATTATTTTGTTTGAATGTTGGGGAAAAGATGTAGACCAACATTGTGTGGTGTGTTGCATAAATTTGTGGAGAGATTAACACTGTGAGTGTTACTTTTTTTCTCAAGAACCTAGATCTATGATGGGACAAAACATTGTGTAGAGCATGAACATTACTAGTGCATGAAATATTAGATATGTAGAATGTGTAGGTATTAGATATGAGCTACATGTGTGGGAGATGAATCAAAGGGTTCTCTCTATCAATTGAAGAACTAAAATCTACAGTAGGATGGTTTTTTTATGCTATATCTACAATGAACAATCCATATAATATAAGGAATGTTAGAATTGATGATCATTCCACTAAAACTTGAATCTAGAGTTGTCACTGCATGGGTAAAATATTTTGTATGAGTTCAATGGGTGTTGTAAACAAGTCAGAGTTGGAATTGTGAAGAGTTATTGGAGTTGTGTGGAAAACTGCTAGTGTTGTGCATTGGCATTGTTATAAAGAAGAGAGAGGCGTATATATGTGGAGCTACATGGATGATTGTTGGTGCATGGAAAATATTCAGACAAAATAGTAGAATGCAAGATATAGGAATCTATGTGGAGTTGTCTTCTTATTAAATTTAAGGTATGATTTGAATAAAATTAGCAATAAGCTACACATACTCCTTTTTAATTTATTGTGCGAGCCATAGGATATATAATTAATAGGTGTGGAGAAGTTCATTGTTTGATATATTTCCATTGACTTGGAGATATTACTGTCAAAGACATTTAATTAGTGGTTTTACATGTGCTTATGTGTGTGTGCGTGTGTTAATTGTTGGAATTGAAAAATTCATGCAGTTATTATTATTTTCTAGTTCAAGAAAAGTAAAGACAACAAAAGTGGAACATAGAGGTGGAGGAGCATGAATAGTCTAAGGAAGGACCAATTGAAAATCCAGCTCTACTTGAATAAGTAAGAAACATGCAAAAAAGGTTATATGCAAGGAATATTGCACGAAGGAGGGGCATTGACACTAGTGATTTCAATGATAGAGATTAATCCTCCTCTAAAGAAGAAGTTGATGCTGAAGAAGAATCTGTAGAAAAAAATGATCACGATAATTGTAGGATTGATCACTACATTTAAATTGGAAGTGCCTATGTATGAAGGAAACTTAAATGTTAAATAATTTATTGATTGACTCAATGCCATGGATAAGTATTTTGACTACAATAATGTAGCTAATGAGAAGAAAGTACAATATTATTGACTAGAATGGAAGGCCATGCATCATTATGGTGGGATAACCTAGAAGAAAAAAAAGAATAAAGGCAAAGAGAAGGTTGAAGGTTGGGACTAGATGGTGGAAAAATTAAAGGATAAGTTTAGACATTATCGGTTGAATTGTTTTAGAAAAATGAAAAATATTAAGCAAAAATTATTTCAGTAAAAGAATATATGAAGGATTTCTATAATATAAGTATAAGAGTTGGTCATGTAGAAGAAGATACTAAAATAGTAGTAAGATACATTAATGATATACGATATGAAATTAAGGATGAACTTAATATTTTTCTCTAAGAACAGTTGAAGCATAATAAGCATCCCTCAAGGTGGAAGAAAAATTGGTATGGAAACAAAGTTAGAGAGCAAGACGATGAAGTACAACAAGAAGCAGAGCTCAACCAAGTGGCCACGATAGATTTCTTGTTCAAAAATAAGAGCGAAACAATTCATATAAATGAGACATTCATTAAAGGGTGGATATTTCAAAGGAAGAAGATCATATCAAAGAGGTAGGGGAAAATTTTCGTTATTAGATGTTATACTTGTAACAAAATTGAGCACAACTCTCTTGAATGTTTAGAGAATCCTTACACAAATAAAGGAGGTGTAGATATTAATCAATTTGGCCAAAAGTGTGAAGTCATATGTCTACAAGAATGCACCATAAATTGGAGAATCTTTCAGCATGAAGAGAGTCATGTTAAATCCAACCAAGGGAATCAAGGAGCCTCCACAAAGAAAAACATTATTGAGAACCACTTGCAAATAAAAAAGTAAATGTTGTAAATTGGTTATTGATAGTGGGAGTACTAATAATTTGGTGTATACAGAAAAGGTAGATAAGTTAGGTTTAGATAAAAAAATTCATCATATTCTGTAAAATGCATCATGGTAGAAAAAGGGGCATCAGATATTGGTCAACGAAAAATGTGAAATAGAGTTTCATATTAGATGTGACAAAGATAATGTACTTTGTTATGTTATACCCATGGATGTGTTTTCCATGTCATTTTAGGTATGCCTTGTAATATTATCGAAAGACAATGCATGATGGAAGAAGAAACACATACACCTTTGAAAATATGGACAAAAGCATACACTCTTAACATTTAAATATGAAATTGTAAATGAGGAAAGAAACTCTGTAATGCTAATCAGTGAAAATGAGTTCTTACTAGAAATAAAACATGAGTAAGTAAACCATTCCTTAGTTGGTAAGATGAAGGTAATTCTCACAAGTACAAATTTAAATGATTTTTATGAAGAAGTTAGAAGTATGCTAGATGAGTTTGTTGATATTGTAATTTATGATTATTGAATGAATTTCCTCCCATAAGGAGTATCAGCCATCACATAAACTTGATACCAGGGCCTATTCTTCCTAATAAATAAGCATATAAGATGACCCCAAAGAAGAATGAGGGGACTAAAATTCAGGTGCAAGAGCTGTTGGATAAGGGGGTAATTAGGGAAAGCTTAAGTGCATGTGTTGTTCCTATAGTTATGACTCCAAAGAAAGATGGAGGGTGGAGAATGTGCATTGACTCTACAACAATAAATTAAATTTCGATGACGTACATATTTCCATTACCTCACATTGATTAATTAATATACTCCTTAAGTGATGTTGAATACTTTTTAAGAAAATATTTGAAAATTGGGTACCATCAAATAAGAGATAGAGAAGAGGTGTTGAAAACAACCTTCAAAACAAATATTGTATTGTATCAAGAGTTGGTAATGCCTTTTGGGCTCACAAATGTTGCTACAGCTTTCATGAGATTGATGAATGAAGCTTTGAAAGAGTTCACGAGTAGTTTTTTTATAGTTTATCTTGATGATATCATAATTTACAATTAGTGGGAAGAAGAACATTTGAGGCATCTTAAATTGGTTATGAATAAATTGTAGCTAGGAAAATTAGTAATT
The DNA here is from genome assembly GCA_000404065.3 of Pinus taeda. Classification (NCBI taxonomy): domain Eukaryota; kingdom Viridiplantae; phylum Streptophyta; class Pinopsida; order Pinales; family Pinaceae; genus Pinus; species Pinus taeda. The sequence continues at coordinate 154,342 of APFE031139543.1, forward strand.
AATTTAAAAATACAATTTCATGAAGACAAAACTAGTGTATTTGGGTTTTTGGGTATCCACATATGGCTTGAAAATGGATTAGGAGAATATCAATGCCATAGTCAATTGGCCTACCCCAAGGAATGTTTTCAAGGTAAGAAGCTACCATGGTTTAGAAATTTTTTCATAGGAAATTTATTACAAAATTTCATGGTATTTGTGCTCCAACTGCGGAGATTATCAAAGAAAGAAAAGAACCATTTCAGTGGACATAAGCAATTGACCAAATATTTAAGTTATTAAAGCAGAAAATCATAGAGGAGCTTTACAATATTTTAACAAACTTTTTCATGTTGAGATTGATGCTAGTGGAAAAGTTATTTTAAGCAAGGAAGGGAAACCAATTGCTTACTTTAGTGAAAATATCAATGAAGTAAAATAAAAATACTCCTCATATTGATAAATATATTTATGTCATTATTAAAGAAATGAAAAAAGTGAAGATATTACCTCATTCTTAAAGTACTTTCTATTTACACTAATAATCATGCCTTACAATTCATTAGCACTAAAAAAAAATTAAAGCAGAGGCATGTTAAGTGGGTTGAGTTCTTACAAAATTTCACATTTGTTATTAGACATAGAAATGAACAATTAAAAAAGGTTGCATTTAATGCATTAGGTAGAGTTATGCTAATCCTGCATAAGTTCCAAGTGAAAATTTTAGGGTTTGATGATTTGAAAGATGTATAATGATGACACATATTTCAAAGAAGCTTATGCACCCTATGAGAACCCAGTAATAAGAGATAGAAGTTCATGGTTGGATTACATGATACATGAGGTACATGTGTTCAAAGGTAGTCAATTATGCATTTCAAAATGTTCAGTGAGAGAAAAGTTGTTGAAAAAAACACATAATGGATGGTTTGTAGGGCATTTTCGATAAGACAAAACTTTTGCACAGTTACATCCATTTTACTTTTGGATAGGTATGCAATATTATGTAAAAAAAATTGTTGAAAGATGCAAGATATGTCAAAATGAAAAAGTAAAAGTTAGAATGTTGGGTTGTATCAACCACTGCCAATTACAAGTAGACCATTGGATTATGCAAGTATGGACTTTGTATTAGGATTTATTAAGGAATCAACCCCAAAATATATTTGATATGCCTTCTACGCAATCACTTGTCATCATACTCAAATTTCAAGGTAGACAATTACAACTTATCGTATGTTTTGAGACTATAAAATGTGAGAACATGCACAAATAACGACACTAATAAAGGGTTAAGGGTAAGATATACATTTTGGTTTGGAGTTACATGCATGAAATAATATCTATCTATTTATCTATATATCTATCTATCTATCTATCTATCTATCTATCCATTTATTTATCTATTTAGATTTGATCCCTCCTTGGAAGAGAAGGTGGGGTATTTCTCTCCTTAGATGGGTTTGCTCCTCCACATACTCTTCTTACTAGTAGGTGGGGTCAATCCAATGAAATATCAGTGGTTTCCTTCTCTACACACTCTTTGTATTGATAGGTGGGGTCGATACAATTAAAAATTTCAGTGGATTTCTCCTCAGTGCACTCTCCTCATCGACAGGTAGGATTGATAAATGTGGATGTCAACTAGTTTGAGAGTAGGTTTATTTGGTCAGGGTTTTGACACAAGAGTATTTTTTATGTTTTAATTTTGTTTTTAAATTTTTGTTTGTTTGTGTTTTGTTTTTTTTGTATGTATATTTGTATAGAATATTTGTTATATAGTTATATATAACCCCCTAGCCCTTAAACCCGTCAAGCACTAAAAGCACTAACCCCTAAAACCTCTAACCCCTGAATCCATAACTCCCAACCCCTCACCCTAAAGTAATTAGCACATGTTTAATATGGCTTAGGAGGTTACAAGTTGGTGGGTTATCAGAGAAATCAAGGTTAATGACTTCTAACCAACCAATGATACATACAAAAATCGCATAAAGCTAAACAACACATACTTAACCCATATAAGAAAATAATTTAAAAAGAATAAATCGTAGAAAACATATAATCACATACCTCATATATTTCAATGATTCAATATCATTTCTCTTTTTCATTGTCCAACTCCACATCTATATTATCTAATTCAAAATCGATGTTGAAATGATTGGCCATAACAACATCATCATCAATGTCATTTTTTATAAGTGCATCATTAATATCATCATTGATACCAATGTCATCTACTTTTAGTTGAACCTCTTCAAATTTTCGTCTAACACATCTACCTGCTCCTCTACATCATCTTCTTCTTCATTATCATTTTTATACCTTACATTATACTTTGCAAGTTTTCTTCTTGGATCATATCTAACAATATATGACCAACCTTATTTACCTAGAACCTTTGAGTAAAATACGTGTTCACATTGGCATTGAAGAACATAAGGGAAACACATGAAAAATGATGAAATTGATAAGATGATATAAAAAATATACAGTCTTATGAACATCCAATCCTTGAGTTAAATTATGCACACCCCATGGTGAAAAATGCATGAAAACAAGGCATGATGAAAAATGCATGCCTTATGCTGGTAATTGGAGGTTGACCTTTTGAAATTACATAAAAACATGGTATTTAGGAAGATGCATGCCTCAAGCTGAAAATTCACAATAAGTGCATGTGATTTCATGCTTACATTATAAGGAGGAATACACACACCTTTTTGAAACAGAAAACTCTAAGATACGCAGAAATATATATATATATATATATATATTATATATATATATATATATGATGAAATTACAGATTGATGATATTACATTGCGGTTTCCTGGCTTATATACCGCCATGGGCACCCTTTGGGAAAGGGCATGATCTTATGATCGTGCCCTTTCATCTAACTAAACCTAAAATTAAACAATAACCTTAAATTAACTAATTTTTTACATAACATTTCCTTCCTCTCGAAAGAATGCTTTGTCCTCAAAGCATACACAACGACAGATGTTGTTGACAAAATGCTTCATTCTCCCACGAAGCGTCTTCTTCGGTAAGTCTTTCCACTTGATTATATATTCCAAGATGATCAAGGTTCCACACTTTAAAAGATCTTGAATTACTCTCTCAATTTCCGATTTCTGGTGATGTGGATATCGGTATGGCTTTTTCATAGGTCGGTCTTGAAATACTTTTTCATGCTTCTGAATTAGATCTTGCATCTTTGGTGACTCTTCTTTGGTCATATTTGCAGATAGCATTTCTAATTGATGACATTGTACTGCATAAGTAGGTGCTCTTCTTCGACTCAGCTTCATCATCTGAGATGATGATACAACATGATTTCCTGGTGCTTGGAATCCATGTAGTTTGTACTTTTGACCTCCCCATTTGAATTTTATAAATTGTACTTGATGGTTGACGGCATAAGTACCTAAAGTTCATAGCCATTGGATGCCTAAGACTACATCTACTCCTCCTAATGGTACCGTGAAGAATGGAGACTCTAATTTAAAGTCTTGAATCTGCAAATTGACCTTATGGCATTTCCCCACCTTTTCAATCTTCTTACGTTAGCTATCATCACTTTCATGTTTGGTAAAGGAAATGAAAATATATTGAGTTTCTTGGCCACGGTTGCATCTAGAAAATTGTGTGTGCTTCCAGAGTCGATGAGAACCACTACATTGTTCTTCTTTATGTGTCCTTTTAACTTTAAGGTTTGAGGTTGTGATATACCTGTCATGGCTGATAATGACACTTGCGGAGTACTTCCGTCGCCTAATTCTTGTGAGAATTCTAGAGCGTCTTATGTTTCTTCTATGTCACAATCTTCACTGTTTGAATCATTGGTTGCTTCACAATTATATAGGTTCTTTGGTTCTTTTCCTTTAGCACATCTATGTTTGGGGTCCCACTTCTCACCACAGCGTTTACATTTATCCTCTTTTATCCTTTGCATTTCCACATTAGATTTTTCATCTTCACGACGATGTGGTGGAACGTATCTTGTATTATTGGAGTCCATATACTGAGGTATCCTTTGTCTTGAATATGTTTTTTCCGCTTTTGACCAAAATATTGGTTCGGATTTATTTTTGATTGTTTTTGCTTTTCATCTTGCTACTTCTATTGATGTAATGTCATGCATCTCAAGTTCTACTTGTAAATGGGATTTGAGTCCAGAGACGTATGATTGAATTAGACAAGATTCTGATAACCCAGTTACTCGTGTTACTAAGGTCTACCATTCTTGAGTGTATTCGTCCACACTTCCTTTTTGTCGTAACTTGATGAGTTTTGAAAAGAACTCTTCTTCTTTTACACCTTGGAATCTTTTAAAGAAGGCATCTTTAAATTTTCTCTCGCTAATGACGTGTGTTGTTTTTTTCCACCACATATACCAATTATATGCTTCTCCTTCCATTTTCATGGATGCATGTCTGAGCTTTTCGTCATCGTTATTGATGTCATATATTTTAAAGTATTCTTCTGCTTTATTTATCCATGCAACATTGTTTTTTTCGTTTCCATCGAATTTAGGCATCTCGACTTTTTCCCTCCTATGGTATGTGGCTAATGGTTGAGCAAAAATAGGGTGTTGATTAATAAGGGTATCCCAAAGTTGCTTGTTTGTAAGGGCGGTGTTACTTGCTTCTTGGTGGGGTGTCGCTGATTTTTTTGGGGATTCAACCTTTTCATGAGAATCTGTTGATTTTGTTGAATCTGATGAGAGGTGTTCTTGATTCTCTTCACTTTCTTTTAGTAGCTCTTCAGGTGTACAATTCGACTTTTTACACTGAAGTTTCAGCGTTGTTAAGATCCATTTGATGTCTGCTTTTGTTTGGACATGTTGATTTTCCATCTTTATCTCTATTCGATTTGTCATATCTTGAAGATTTTTGATTTTGTCCGCTTGCTCCCCAAGCTTGCTCTCGACCTCATTTAATCTTTTACTGATCTTGTCATGGTTGTTATTTATCTTATGCTCTGCGTCGACCAATTTTTTATGGAAATCCGCCATTGTCATTGTCGACATCGAGCGAGTTTGCGGGGCGTGTATTTATCTGCCAACTTAAGGTTTTTTTTTATTATTTAATAATTTAATTTAATTGTTATATAGTATATTTGTTAATTAAAATTTAATTAATTAAATTTAATTAATTAAATTATAATAATAATTATAATTTTTAATTGACTCTCTTCTTTTTTCGTTTTTTTTTTTTTTTAAATTACTATTAAAGCTTTATTACTCCTTTTCAAAAACTTATCGTTGTATGCAACCTTTTTTTTAAATTAATCTCTCACACTTTTTTATAATTTTTTGTTTATAATAATAATTTTTTTAATATAGATAATATAAACTATATATATTATATAATTTTAATTTAGTATATATATATTGAAATTTATAATATATATTAAATTTATATAAATTTTTTTTTTAGAACCGCTTTCCTGTTTATATGTAACTATATATAGGCTTATATAGTATCCTTTTTTATAATTATAATAATATTTTTTTTTTCTCAGAAAATTTGGATGAGACGTGACTCTTGATACCGTCACAATCTTTACATTTGAACGATTAAAATTATTTAGATCACACCTTTTTTCTCCAATGTTATCAAAATATCTTTTACTTTTAAAATACCATGGGCTATTACCATGGGTTGTTTTTTTAAAACCTCATGTAAAGGTAATATTTACCTTTTACCTTTCACGTAAGATCTTCTCCACGTAAAAATTCTTAAATATACTTGAAAAGATTCCCGCTTATCTTTATTATGCACCTTTTATCAATAATGCAAAACCTTTTTTATATATATATTTTTTCACTTTTGTTTGTTTTGTTCAGAATGTTATATTATTTCCTTTCCTTTTTTTTTTTTTTTAACCCCTTTTTTTTTTTTAACCCTTCTTCTTTATTCTTTATTATTATTATTATTTTTTTAATTAGTAGCAAATGGCCAAGGACCTAAAAAATGGAAAATCTCCCAATATATAGCGAAACGCTTCAATTATGATAGCAACAAGGTTGATGATAGGTTGTTAGCCAAAGCCCTGATGATTAGCCAAACGTGGCTCTGATACCAAATGAAGCGGAAAATTTTGATACGCAGAATATATATGAATAAAATATCTTATTAAAAATGATGAATACATAGATGATTGTTTACAATGGGTTGCCTGGGTTATATACCGCCATGGGCACCCTTTGGGAAAGGGCATGATCTTATGATCGTGCCCTTTCATCTAATTAAAATTAAAATTAAATAATAACCTAAAATTAACTAATTTTTTACATAACACTCTGTGTCACACTCTCTGCACTGCGTCACTCCTCTTCTTGCCTCTTCAGCTCTGGAACAACGTTGTCTCTCGGGACAGTTACTTTTTTGCTGCAAATTCTCAGATTTTCTCGGCTGGTGTCTTCAATCGCCTTTGATCTACAATCGCTCTGATACCATGTGAAATTTTTTGAATCTAGCACATCAGAAACCCCTACTGCAATTTCTAGTTTACTATCTCCTACTTGTTCTTTACATTAACAAGTTATTTAATTTCATAAATATCAAAGTAAACACAAATGTAACCTTCACAGATATACAAATCATACACTAAAGTAAATAGAAACAATAACACAAGCGACACCGTTATTTTTGGACAATTGTCCCTGGAAAAACCCAATGCAGGAAAACTAGTACAACATATAGAGGGTTTGTATTATTAAGCAGATTTCTAAATACAACTAGGGTGCCAGAAATGGCTCACCCTTCAGAGAATATCCTTGGCAGTAGTACCTCTCTCTGGAGACAGATATTCTGACAAAAATCAACAACCGGATGATCAACCCCACAGTGACTCTCACTGTTCCTTGTGCTGGACAGCGAAAGCTACTTCAAGCACAACTTTGGAACTGTGTCACCCTCTCTGGAACCATGTCATCCTCTCCCAGCTCAGGATTTGCTGATAAGCTCCCAGTCTGCCCCACAGAATCTCCTAGCGGTTCCTCTAAATCCCTCTGTGTCCTCTGCGTCCTTTGTGTCAGCCTCTATGGCTTCTGCGTAAGCCTCTACGGCCCTTTGCGTCCTCTGCACCGGCTCTTCAGGCCTTTGCATCATCCCTTCTTGGGCTTGCGCTGCCTCTTCCGACACTTCACTGCCTCTCTACTATGTATTCTTCAGCCTTGGATCAAAATCCCTTACTGAACTGCCCCTCACTGCAACTAATCTCCAATTCGATTTCCTCAGCAACCTGTTGAAGCCCCGAAAATCGGGTCGACAACAAGGGGGATACCCACCTGGTCCGGACCTTGGTTGGCAGCTCCTTATCCGTTTGGTATAGCGGGTCCCACTGGGGATAACGGGACCAGTTTCTCGATCTGAGGGTGTGTGTGTGTATAGAGT
>APFE031139543.1:166883-202830 GCA_000404065.3 Pinus taeda
CTTTTCGTCATCGTCATTGATGTCATATATCTCAAAGTATTCTTCTACTTTATTTATCCATGCAACATTGTTTTTTTCGTTTCCATCGAATTTAGGCATCTTGACTTTTTCCCTCCTTTGGTATGTGGCTAATGGTTGAGCAAAAAAGGGGTGTTGATTAGTGAGGGTATCCCAAAGTTGCTTGTTTGTAAACGCTGTGTTACTTGCTTCTTGGTGGGGTGTTGCTGATTTTTTTGGGGATTCAACCTTTTCATGAGAATCTATTGACTTTGTTGAATCTGATGAGAGGTGTTCTTGATTCTCTTCACTCTCTTTTAGTAGCTCTTCAGGTGTACAATTTGAATTTTTACACAAAAGTTTCAGCATTGTTAAGACCTCTTTGATGCTTACTTCTATTTGGACGTGTTGACTTTCCATTTTTATCTCTATTCGATTTGTCGTATCTTGAAGATCTTTTATTTTGTCTGCTTGCTCCCCAAGCTTGCTCTCGACTTCATTTAATCTTTTACTAACCTCGTCGTGGTTGTTATTTATCTTATGCTCTGCGTCAACCAACTTTTTCTGGAAATCCGCCATTGTCATTGTCGACATTGAGCGGGTTTGCGGGGACATGTATTTATCTGCCAGCTTAAGGTTTTTTTTTTGTTTTTTTTGTTTTTTTGTTTTTTTTTGTTTTTTTTTTTTGTTTTTTTTTTTGTTTTTGTTTTTTTTTTTTTAAAATTAAATTAAATTAATTTAATAATTTAATTTAATTTATATATATATATATATATATATATATATATTATATATATATATATCTATATATATTTAATTATAAATTATAATAATTATAATTATTAATTATTAATTATAATATATATATATATATATATTAAAAGTATATTATAATATAAACTTTTAATTAAATTTTTTATATATATATATAATATATATATATATATATATATATATATATATATATATATATATATATTATATATATATATATATATATATATATATTATATATATATATCATTAACTTTTGATTCTTGAACCGTCACGTTGATTAACCTAACCCCTTGATTATTCAAAAAATGTCGAATATTACGGTTTGCTGGTGAATGTGAACAGGTGATATTTATAATACGTGGAATTAGTGCGGAACAGCGTGATGGTTAACTGATGATAGACGCAGGGTGGATGACGCAGTTAGGGAGGCAACAAGAGATGCGGGGACACAATGTGCGGGTATATGGTCAGCGGATGACAGGGAATAACAGTCGGACACGCAACAGCAAGTGGACGGTGTGCAGATGCGACGAAAAGATGAGCCCGTTGAAGTATACCATCCTCCTCCTCCCGATACGCAGTCAAATAGTATTTTGGAGGCAGAGAAAGTATTCAAGAAATTCGGCACTGACAGTGACCTGAAGGTATCGTCTTCGGTGCCGGGCGGGAAACCAACAGAAGAAAAGGTTCGGGTCAACGTCTCTGACGATGTGACAATGATAGCGGCTCACAACCACAAGAGCGTGGACGGATCGCGCAGAGTCCAAGAACTGTGACAGAAAGTAGATTTAACGCAATGGTAGCAAATGCGACGGACAGTGGATTAACGCAATGGACGGTAGCAACAATAGTGTTGTGAGTAGTCAAAGAGCCGTTCGCTGTGCTGTCATGAGCCTAGGAGTGACTCGCTCTGATACCAATGAAACAGAAAACTCTGAGATATGCAGAATATATATATATTATTAAAGAGATGAAATTACAGATGATGATATTACAATTGCGGTTGCCTGGCTTATATACCGCCATGGGCACCCTTTGGGAAAGGGCATGATCTTATGATCGTGCCCTTTCATCTAACTAAACCTAAAATTAAACAATAACCTAAAATTAACTAATTTTTTACATAACACTTTTAATGTCAGTGCACATCTTTACAATAAAAATGCATGCCATTAACATGTTTTGTAGCTTATGAGGGCATGGACCCTAAATGGTTCTTCCTTATCCCATATGAACGGTTATCATAGGAAGATAAATGAAGATGGATGTTGATCCATTCTATATGATTGACGCTAGTATTGCATATATTATAATAACATTGAACCCATGTTTGACATGTTGTTTGGAGACATACTTAGGCAATTAACCTTGTATATTGAGTTGTTGCAACTTCTGGGGATGACATTATTTGAATATAGAATTCAAGGAAATATGACTATGCTATGTTTCTTATTGTAAACATTTAATGAAAATGATTGAAGGATGTTCTACAATATTCTTTAATGGTGAATATAAAGGTAGATTGTTTTCCTTTGTTATTTTTAATTCCTTTGTTTACAAGTATTATCCAATGGTGGATATGTAGATGTCTCATTATGACAATATGGATTAAAATAAAGTGAGAGCTTAAGTCTGATAGAGAAAATTTGGATATTGAAATGCAAGCACAGGGAAAAATAGCCATGCCCAAGTCCTAAAATTTTAGAAACTAGAAGTACTTGTAAGTATTCCACACCTATGATTGATTTCAAATGCATACAAGATATATTTCTTAGCCATGTAGTTTTATATTATGTGTGTTTATATTAGAGTTGGCAATATTTTTTATTTTTCTTTCAAAATTACCTTCAGAGCACAATGTCAATCAACAATAAGGATTGCAACCATTACAATAATATACTCATCGTGAGCTCAAACATGTCACATAAATTAAATCTTGGCGGAGAGGATAATAACATTCCTCCCAACCACCCGAGCTACACCCAATTGGTGCATGCATGCATCACTATTGAACTATTTTTCAAATTCAAATTGTAACCCTTAATATTAGCAGTTATGCACTACAACATTTGTTTTTCCTGAAAATGTCAATATAAAGTTATTTATACCTGTAAAATCACAAAATACACATTCTAAATATTGAACCACTCAATTTGGGTCAAAATGGAGACTAGGGAATGCATTTTACTCAATGGTAACTTTTTCCTTCACATTTACATGAAATCTAAAATCTAGTTGTGTGAAAGCAACCTCTCATATTCTTCAATTGCACTTTAAATGACATAGGTAAATTTACTATATCTCTAAATCCATATTACAATTTATTAAACAACTTTTTGGAGCTACAAGAAAGTTGAGACATGTATTTTTATTTGGTCACTTATTACATTTTTAACCTTCCAAATTACAAGGTAAACTTCACATATTTTGCATAACAATTCTTTTTAAACTTGAAATTGAAAATTTAATAAAATGAATAGGGTATAATATGATAAATGACACCCCAAAAAAATTCACAACTCAAATCTAAGTTATATAACAACGTTAGCTTACCTTTTACAAATAGGTTGTGCATTTTTAAGGTTTTACTAGGCATATTTTGGTTATTTTTGTTCAACATAGTATTTTATAACTACAATGCAAAAGTATGTACAATTATGTAAAATGACTTAAAAAAACATTTATAGTTTGAAGCAATCAAATAGAATGAGTTTTGAGACATGTGTATGCATTTTAGTGTAGTTTGGTGTGCCCTTTGGTTTTACAAGGTAATTTCTAGCCTTTATGCACAAAAAGTAGTATTTTGCCGAAAAGTGTCAATATAACGTTATATGTAGGTGTACAATCACAAGTTATACCTTCTAAAATTTTATCCACTCAACTTGAGTCAAAATTGAGACCAAGGCATGCATTTTAATCTAAACCATTTTTTCCTTTAAATTTACATGAAATCCTAAATTTTGGTGAATGAAAGCAACCTCTTTTATTCTTGAATTGAACTTTAAATGAGATATGTAAATTTACCACATATGGAAAGTGTGTCTTATTATTTGGAAGGTCAAAACTATACTAACCAAGTTAAAATGCATACAGTTTTTGGAGCTTAAAGGAAGCTTGGGCATGCATTTTAATTTGGTCATTATAGTTTTGACCTTCCAAATAACAAGACAAACTTTGCCTATTTTACACATCAACCCTTTTTAAAATTGCAAATGCAAAATAAAAAAATTAACATGCATAATATGATCAACTAAACCTCCATCAACTTGCAAAAATCAAATCTAGAGTATAATACAACCTTGTATTACTGTTTACAAACATGTTGTGCATTTCTAGGCTTTTTCTAGGCATATCTTGCCTACTTTTGCATAATAGACCTTTTATGTATGCAAAGTATTTTATTATTATTGAGTATTTTCGCATAGCTAGTATTTTAAAGCATTTTTTACTCTAATTTATGCTATGACATTTTTGAATGAAATGAATATTATTTAGTAATAATATTATACGATGGTTACTTATGAACTTGAAACTTTCATAATCATTGTTGCTTTATTTTGCTTAAGAAGAAACAAAAGAGACTATTCTAATTTGTAAATGATGGTTGATTGTATAAAATTGAAGTTTATAGGAATTGCAAAACCTTTAGGTTGTGAAATTATGCGCTAGAGTCATAGGGATGTCTTAAAAATAGAGTATTCATAATCTAGGCATTATTGTAAAGATGCATTAAATATCTCCTAAATATTGTACATCTAAAACACTAAATATCACAAAATGCCTTACATTTGAAACAAGTATGAGTCAAAAACATATTGATGTTCCCTTAATTCCTCATAATAGAAGGATTTATGCATGAAAAACATCATAGTTACAGTCTCCATTACAAAACTAAGAAAAGTGTAAAACATATTCTAATATTTTCATGTGTAACTGTAACTGTAATTAATCGTGATAATATGGAAATGTTTGGACTGAGAGAGAGGACACGAATTCAGGGCTGGGAGGAAGAGCTACTTGGGAATGGATTGGGGAGGTAGCCAAGATTTAATTTCTACAATTAATCCTCACCCACATCCATGTTGCATTGTACAAGAATTTACTATGGTGTATGGGAACCTGAGAAAGAAAGGATGAGTTAGTTACATGGGACGACGGATGTTGGCCAGCATGCAAGGGAAAGTTAGGGATGAAATTCAGAGAAGAGAAGAGACGTTGTCCTGAGGAGAGGCATTTTAACATTCTATCATTCAATAATGCAAGCGTTATTCACAGAGACGAGAAGGTGAAGACATGGTAAATGCATTGCAGTGAAGAGAGTTGTACATCATTAGTGGGAGGAATCACTAGACAAGACTTAGTGTATGCACAGGTTTGGGAGGTAGCTAGGAGACATTGTATAAAGGAGAAGCTATGATATTAAGAAGGTAGGGTGGTAGTGGACTCTGGATTCCTACACAGTAGGTGGATATATTGGTTACTCTATGACTTTTATTGGTTTTCACAAGTATATAAATTGAAGGTGGACTATGTATTCCTGTGAAGGCTATCATGTGGAGACATATTTTTCTTTGGATTCCTTCTAGATTGCAATTGGAGGCACTACGAGATCTAGATTCATATAGTGTAATCAGGTGGAGACACTAGGCTCTAGATTCTAGTCATTGCTTTTTGGATGGAGGCACTATGTTCTTTGGATTATTTCTAGATTGTAGGTGGAGGCATTGTGGACATTGGATTCTCATAAGTGAACATTTTGGTGGAGGCACCACATGCTCTAGATTCCTGCCATATTTTAGGTAGAGGTGTTGAAAATTGTAACTAGGTTTGGACTTCAATGTGATGTAATTGTAATCATGACACTGTATATTGTTTATAAAGAAAGGAAAAGAAATAAAAAATATATATATATATATATATATATTTTTGTTTTGGAGTATGGGTTTCATACTCAAGTTTGAGTTAAAAGCATGTTCTTCACACTTTTAGGACTTCTAGGTCTTTGTCGAATAAATAATAATATTGGTCATGTGTCATAGTCCCATTTGGCTCATTGTAATGAAGAAAAATATTTCTTTCTCTGAGAAAAATCCATGGATAAGCCCAAGACCAAGTTGGCCTAAAAGGTGGGATTTTGACCCTCAAGAAAGGCTATAAAAAGGAATGAATCTCAACTCATTTGGACACTCATCTCAAGAAAGTTTGATCTACAATAGCGAAGGTGAAGAAGAGAATCTCAAAGGATTAAGAAGAGGAACATAAGTCAAAGTTTGTCAAAGAATCTCTTTTATTTTCTTGTTAGGATTTGTGAAGTTTCCAATTGTAGGAGGCCAAAATTTTGAAGTAGTTGTAGGAGACTGAAATTGCAAGGGCCAAAATTCTGTTGTAGGGGTTGAAGTTGTAGTAGCAGAGTTGTAGTATCTAAGTTTTTAAACATTCCATGGAAGAGATCTTGCTAGGTGTTTATTTGAGGCTTGGTGGGTTTTTTGGATTTGGTATTTGGGTCTTGAAAGTCTCTTTTGTAAGTATATTCCAAAGAAGAAGAGAATCGTTTTCTAGTCTTTCCCCTTGTATGGGTTTTTCCCTAGCTTGGAGCCTATATCTTGTGTACTTTTTCTTTTTATGATATTCTATATTTTGGTAATTTATTGATGAACAAAGATCTAATAGAGTAATAAAATGCCAACATATATTACAAGTAATTATCAAGAATAAGGAATAACATCTAAATACACAAGTCTCTTTTTTTCCGCCATGGTATCAGAGCTAAGGTTCAAGAAGGAGACTAAATATCACAATCAAGTTGGTACTCTGACAAGGGTTATAAATAAGGGTTTCAAGGTTCTTGAAAATATCACTACTTCTATCAATAATTGTCTATTGAAGATCATCTCCAAGTTTTCAAAGGAAGTAATAGAAGGAATCTTGTTCTCTGCTTTATCCAACACTTTCAAGGATGAGAATTTATGGGTTATTTACAGTGGTGTCTTTGAACATATGATGGGACAATGCAATCAAATTCAGACCTTGTCAAAAGGAAATTAATCTCACTCAATCACACTTGGAGACAACAAGAGTTATCTGCTGAAAGGAATTTAATCTACATCATTGGAGCTTGAGTTAGGTGTAAGCATTCACCTCAACAACATCTTATATGTTCCAGGTTTGAAGAAAAAAACTACTTTCTATTTTTTGTCTAGAGGATAAAGGTGATAGATTTATTTTTATTAATGGAAAGTTTTTGGTATGGGGTAAGGGCTCAAGGATTGATGATGCTAAGGTAATTTGGATTCATGAGGGGATATTGTATATACTTTATACACCTCTGGCCTAGGCCCTACTCCACTTGGATGTGAGTCCTTTCGAACTATGGCATAGAAAGTATAGACACCTTAATTATAAGGTTTTTCCATCTCTAAGTCAAATGGTGAATGGAATCCCTAATGTAAAGGAAGAACATGAAGGGACCTATAAGGGATGTGATCTATGCAAGAATGTAAAGAAACCATTTGCAAGTAGTGATACTAGATCTAAGGAAATTTTAGATCTCATACACTTAGATGTGTGTGGACGTATGGAAGTTAAGTTTCTTGGTGGGAATTAGTATTATGTAACCTTCACTGATGATAACTCAAGGAAGACTTGGTTATACATTCTCAAGAATATGGATGAGGTATTCCAAGGGTTTTAGGGGTTCAAGAATGAAGTTGAAAATCTAACAAAGAGAAAGATAAAAACTCTGAGGTCTGACAATGGTGGAGAATACACCTTCAAGGAATTAATAGCTTTCTACAAGGAAGCATGGATTAAGAGGGAGCTCATTGTTCCTTATAATCCTAAACAAAATGGTGTGGCAGAAAGGAAGAATCGAACTATCGAAGAATGTGTTAGGGCTATGCTACATGATCAAGATATCCCTTAATTTCAATGGGGAGAGGAATGTATGAAATTTATTTACTTCCATAATTGAATTCCTCATAGGATTCCAAAAAATATAGCTTTGAAAGAAGAATTTACAGCAAAGAAGCCAAGTGTTAATCATCTTCGAATAATTGGGTGTCCTGTGTATATTCATATACCCAAGAACAAGATAAAGAAGTTGGATGCTACCATTATAAAGGAAATATTTGTTGGGTATAGTGCTTCACGAAAGGCATATAGAATATATATTAAGGAGGATTGTTAAATTGAAGTAAGAAGGGATGTAATCTTTGATGAGAGCATAGTCTACAAGAAATCAAAAGATGTTTTAGTTTACTCTAATGAAGAAGAGATAACTGTCTCTAAGGATATCTCTAGGGACAATGATGGTCAAGATCAAGAGAAGGTTGAAGGTCCTTTTAAACCTATACAACAAGTTATCATCTCAGAAAATCAAAAGAGGTCGATTTGGTTGTAAACTAATCTTTAAGAAGCAAAAGGACATACAACATCGGGTACCTCGAGGGAAAGTAAAACACTGAAAGGTATTCAGGCTATGTTTCATACATGAAAAGGCTCATTGAAGTGTAACCTTCCTCCTATGAAGATGTAGCCAAACATTAAGAGTGGAGGAATGATATGTAGGAAGAATACCATTCAACCATGAATAACGATGCCTGGGAATTTGTCCCTAGGCTAAGTGAAAAATCTATAGTCACTTCAAAGTGGATTTAAAAGATAAAGCATGTTGCTAATGGTAGCATTGACAAATGCAAATAAATGTTTGTAGCAAGAGGCTTCTCATAGAAGTAAGGAATTGATTATGAAGAAACCTATTGTGAAGATAAATCCCCTCTGTGGACATAGGCGATCTCTCTAGCCCATGAGTGGGTCTAGCAAAAAACTAAACAAACTAATGCAAAATTTCCAAGATTATGTTTAAAAACATAGAGAGAGAGAGAGAGAAACCTACCTCGCTCTGATTCTAACTGCTCAATCCTTTGATGATGACTTTGATCCCTTAACTTCCAGACTCACTCCTTACTTGTTCCTTACTTATGAGTACCTGCAAAATAGATCAAAGGACAATATTGGATACAAGATAATACATATTATATATCAAACATAAACTAATTAATAGATAAAGGAGTATCAAGCTAAATGCATAAATATTTATACATTTATGGAAATTCAACATCAGATGTATATATTAATGAATAAAAAAAGGAATCATATTATTAGTGTCGGTATCTTCATCCCTCCATCAGTGATCAAATTCTCTTGTGGTATTACATGTTGGGCGTCTCATCCGATTAGCTGCATTCCATTAGGATCATGGATCATCTGATGGTAGGGGCATATTATACATTTTCCCTCATGTTCTTTACCTGCTGGCCCATTTTCATTCATCTAAATCATCTGCAGTCATTTGTTGTCTTTAAATCCGCAAAAGTCATTTTTAGGGTTTTAGGTCTCATTAGGTCTAGGGTTTCATCAATAAGGTCTTGAAAATGCTCAATAATGGTCAGCAAGGGCATGAGGAGGTCAAATAAAGTATTAGCAATAATAATTTCAATGACCACATGCTCAGTGATCGATTTTTCCTCAAAACCCTGTTTTGAGGAAAAATAGAGTTTTTAGGTTTCATATAATAAATTTAATGTAATTTCATTTTCTATATATGTAATAATTTCATAAGCAGCCCTGGTCACTTTGCCAAGCCTCTGCTACTTCAGTTCCTGCAAAGAAACAAAATGCCAAAGTATTTAGTCCATTAAAGGCAAAAGTAAAGCAAACTACCCAAAAACAGAGTGTATAAAGCAAGTGAAAATCAAACATTAGCAAAGTGGGCTTTCTTGAATGAAAAATTAAAAGCCATGGCTATATAAAGTTTTTTCAAATCAAGGGAGGCTCATTTGTGTCCACAAAGTGAAGAGAGCAAGTGCATTTCAAATTTTAAAGGCCAAGAGAGCGATTTTATGTTTGAAGGGCGAAAATTAGTGGCGCGACACACCTGGGTTAGAGCACGGCGCACAGAGCTAGCGTGACACACCTGGCAACATTCCCAGTGTATTCTTACAATGGGCGCGGCGCACAGAACAAGTGCGGCACACCTGTGAGGTGGCATGGCGCATAGGTCTACAAGGCTCGAAAATGCTCACAACTTCCTCCAAACTCTCAAAATTACTAAATTCTCCATTGTCCAAGTAAATTAATTCTCCCTCATGACCAATGAATGAGTTTGTCTTAGTCTTCATGATGATTTAATAGGGAAATACTAAAACCCTAGTTCCTTGATTTTGATGAAAAAAACCATTGCATAGGTTTTACAAATTGTATTTTTTGCTGCTAAACCTACTCCTCTCATTTTCACTCACTCACTGCCTCACTTCATTTTCTCTCTCCCTTTTCATTCATATTTCCCATTCCATATTCCCCATATCCCTAAACTACTAACCCTAAAACCCTAATCCCACTATCCCAAACCCTAATTGTTATTCCCAAACCTAAATATCATTCCCTAAACCCTTCTATTCCCCAAAAACATGTCAGCAACATTCCCAAACCCCTTAAACACATTCTCTCCACAGTCCCTCATACATTCATATCTTTGGCAGCAAAAGCCTATTGACACCATAAAATCTCGTCATAATCATATAAGACAACTCAAGCATTGGCAAACATGGAGTCAGATTCTTCTTGTGACAGAAATGAGGAAACAGACAGTGATTCTTCTAGAGAAATGCATGCACCAAGGAGGCCTCAAAAGAGTGGAAAACATAACCAGGAGAAGCCTACTTCACTTGCTGAGCTGTTGGTCGGTCCTCTTGCTGTCACTTTTTTCTAGTATCAATCATGTTATCAATTTCATGAATTGGTGGAAAGAGTCAAGTACCATAATGAGCTTGCCCGATTGTTTTTTCTCCATCTTCATAATGGCCAAGTCACTTTGGTAGGTGTGATATTCTGTTAGGCCCCTATACTACTAGTGTAACCCCTTATTGTTATTAGTACAACCCACTTATTATATTGATGTACCCATGTAGTGCCCATATTGTTACTATTGTGCCCCATAGAAGCCCACTATTGTTATTATTGTGCCCTTACATTATTATTGTTATGTCGGCTCTAATTATGTTATGACCCTTTAGACTCCTATATATAGAAAGGAGGTATTTTCATTTGTATCATCCAAGAATTGTTCATTTATGTAATGTAAAGGAGGTTGCCCCCTCGAAGAGGCTGAATTCTAAGGCGTTGATCTATCTTTTCTATCTTTTCTTGAGCTGGTTTCATAACATATTCACCTTGGCACCTGAGACTATTGCTCAAGCGACCGGTATTCCAAATGTAGGTGAGCAATGGAATAAGGGGCAGTTTGTTGACAGAGATCATTATGAGCTTTATATCAAGGTTGGTTTTCATAGGCAGATTGACAGATTTTCCCTTTCATGTACCTTCAAGACACATATGCACCCTTGATGAAACTCATAATTAAATATTTCAGCTGTGAGGGTAGATTTTCTCGCCTCTATGCTTACCACGTCAGACTGTTGATGCACTTCACTAGGGTGAGAATGATGAATCTCCCCTATTTTATTTGCCATGATATTAAGAAAATGAGCACCTTGTTTAAAAGAAGCCTCCTCATCAGCAGTATAATAGCATCTATCACTTTGCACTCATCAAAATTGTCGTCTTGCATCAGCTTGGTTTACTTAATATCTCATGGGAGGATTTCATTACACATGAGGTCTTTACAGGTCCTCAAGTTTGCCCATTAGGTTTTCATGAAGTAGGAGAGCCTTCACATCAGCAGGAGGTGCATGAAACATAAACCACTAGTGTGCCAGTGTTTGTTACATACCAAAAGGGCACAAGGAGATTGTTTGCAGTAGAAAAACGAGTATTATCTCCACCCGGGGTGGAAGGGGTTTCGTTTCCTTCAACAACAAAGTAGGTACAAGACAAGGGTAAGTAGCCATTACATGATGAGGGGCCTTCAAGAGGACAAGAGACAGATTTCATTCTTATTCAGGATGATGACACCGATTTGGGCTCCCAAAGCTCAAAGCTCAAGGAGATCATTCAGGAACAACAAGTTGATATTCATGATTTGTCTCTCAACCTGGAAAGAGCCAAATGGATAATCAAATATCTAGAGCAAATAAACAAACAACTAGAGGATCAGCAAACCATCATGGAGCTACAAAACATACGAGAAAACCGTCAAGCTGCCAAGAGGAGGAAAATCAAGTTGACACCACTTGAACAAGAAATTGATGCTGATCGTGAATCTTAGCTTGAAAGGACAAATATGCACTTGGAAAAGATGCTAGAGAAGGCTAGCAGGGAGAAAAATATGTTGAGGCACATGGCCTACCACTACTTGGCGAGAAACAAGGTGTGCAAAGCAAGAATCAAGATTTTGAAGGCCAAGTTGAAGAAAGCATCGAGGAAGCGAAAAGAGAAAGATAGACTCCAGATCTTGGCTGAGGCTTCCTTAGCCCAATACAGCACTTGATGATGGACACTCAGCCCAAATTTCAAGAAATTTGGAAAACGTTTTGCAAATTTTGAAATTTTGGCATAAAAAACAGGTTTTATCATTTGGTGCACTGCACCACTTGGCGCACGCTTTTACTAGAAACTTTCTTTTGAGAAAAACTCAGCATTTTTGGATTCCTCATGGAAAAATATGAATTCCCTCACATGGAAAATAAATTTTGACAGGTTTTGAGCTTCCAAAAAGGTCAAAAACACCTCAAAAATGACCTTTCTGCCCCTTTTTCGCCACACAGAAAGCAGTGTTGGGAGAACTCATTGTTGGAGGGGAAAATGGAGACCAAAGTTATAAATTCCACCTATTTTGGAAAGTAGATAGGCAAAAATTTCCAGCAAGCCCACTTGGAGCAAATTTGGTGCACGGGAATGCCTCCAAAAGCAGCTCCAAAGTAGCATGGTGCATAGGATCAGGAGCGCGGTGCACGGGATGAAATTTTGTCATTTTGGTCAAAAAACTCTGTTTTTTCACCTAGTTTCTTCACAGTTTGACTTTTCTATTTCTAATAGTCAAACTTGTTAGAGCCTAGATTTACCTCAGGCTAAAAAGGTAAGCTTCTAGGTCCATATCAAACCACGCTCAGCCTCGTAGCTAGCCCTACGAGGACATGAGAGGGTTCTCTCTGGGTCAATCTCAGCAAAATATAATCGATGAGGCTTGAGATGACCGATTTAACAACTAATATTAGGCTAGGTATGAAGTGACAGGATTTGATTTGAGTTTTTGGGGGGTCTTTGTTGGAAAAAGGGAAAGGCAAATTTGGGTCCGGGGATAAGGCCTAGTTTTTGCAGAGTTCTGATTGGGGCAAGGAAGGAAATCGTTTTGATGCTTTAGATTGAATGAATGGATGGATCAGACTGGTGAGGAGCCAAGGAGGGCGAGAGAGTCTCAAAAGTCTTCCTCAAACAGATGAAAACATTAAAAGTTAAACAAAATTTCAAGGCAAAGCGCAATAGTCCAATGAATTCTACCTTAATCACTCATTTGTTTAATTTCAGAAGAAAAGAGAAGGGAAAATAATACACATAAACATCAGTGAACTTAAAATTACATAGAGAAAAACACCATCAAAACACAGAGCCACATGGATCCCAATAAGTGTTGCAAAACCCTGGTCTTTCCTTTGCCAAAAATGCAGAAATCAAATGTACAATGGAGTGTCAAGCAATCTCAAGTGTCCAACCATGAAAATGACTGAGAAATTACATGATATAGACAATCCTAACTCCTTCCCATGCCTCTAGGGGTTGATCTCATCATTCTAGGAGCTATTTCAACCATATCTAAACAAGGAACTGAAAAATACGCAAATGAAACAACTTGCCTCTATATGAAAGGAAACTGATTCATTCACTCACATTTCACCTTTTGGTGAATGAATCTTCTAGAACAAGTAAAAATGTGCCAAAAATACATCATGGTCAAGAAAGTAAATCATGTTAGATCAATAGTTACATCAAAAAATAAAACTCGTCAAAACTGGGCGAATTTCTGAGCTGAAGAGTGAAAATGAGGCCAAATTTCTCTATGCGCCGCGCCCAAATTCTCTATGCATCGTGCCACTTTGGAGCTTATTTTGAGGCACTTCCTAAAGTTCAAATTGAGCTCATGATAGCTAGCTGGAAATCCCTGCCTGTATACTTTCCAACCCAAGTGGAATTTCTGGATTTGGATGTAATTTTCCCCTCCAAAACGTCAATCTCCCAACACTTCTTCTTGTGTGTCAAAATAGGGGTAGTGAGGTCAATTCTTGAGTGTTTTTTGACCTTTTGAGGGCTCAAAACCTCGTCAAATTTCTTGGCTATGGACAAGCAAGTATAACTTTTGATGAAAAATCCAAAAATGCAAGATTTTTGTGATTTGGGGCCCTCTAGCAAAAGCGAGCGCCACGTGGCGCGACGCATAGGGAGGAAAACCCTGTTTTTTAGTGCAAAAAATTTTCAAAATGCAAAAATTGCTCCAAATTTCTTGAAATTTTGGCTAGACTTTCTCTATCAAGAGCTATGATGGGCCAAGGATGCCTCGGCCAATATCCGGAGTCGATCATGCTCTTTTTTCCTTCTTTGCCTTCTTGATGCCTTCCTTAGTTTTGCCTTTAAATTCCTTATTCCTGCCTTGCAAACCTTGTTCCGCGCCATGTAATGAAATTCCATGTGTCTCAACAAGTCTTTCTCCTTGTTGGCTTTCTCCACCATTCTCTCTAAGTGGATGTTGACTCTCTCGAGCCAAGACTCTCGATCGGCATTGATCCCTTGCTCTAATGAAGTGAGCTCCACCCTCCTCCTTAGGGCAGCTTGGCAATTTTTTTTTTTTATGTTTTTGAGCTCCATGAGGTCTTGTTTGTCAGTAAGTTGCTTGTTTTCACGTTCAAGGTCTCAATCTCTTTGACCTCATATCACTCATCTCACATTGTAGAGTTCCTGGCAAACTTTTCTACCCCATTTGATTCAAGGATCTTGACTGATATATCACTTGATTTGAAGGTTGATAATTAATTTAGCCTAAAGGCTGTCCTTAAAAGATGAGTGTGCCTGTTGTGTGAATTGAGTAAGAAATTGGTTATTACTCTATGAATGCCCCTGACTAGCTTACTCTACATGTGAACCAGATGGAGCTTACATTTGATTGCTTGATTTTGTTTGCATCAAGTTTTGATTTTGTGCCTCAAACTGATTTCTTAGCTGTACATGCCACTGATTCATGGCTGAAGGTGCCTTTGTCAACAATGGATCATTGCCTTGAAGAACAGAGGATGGTGTTTGATTAAAATTGATTTCCTTGCCTCATTCGCAAAGACAGCCTTCATGTCATTTTTGGATATGGGAAATAAGGGGTTTAAAGAATAGTATTTAGGGTTTGGGAAAGCAATTAGGGTTGAGGGATTTTTGTGGTTTGGGAAAAATAGGATTGGGGATAGGGATATATGATTTTGTTTGGGGATTATGGGAATCAACTAATAGGGGAAGAAACTAGGAAAATGAGTGAGGGAGTGAAAAGGTAAGTGAATGACTCGGCAGCCAAACAACAGTGCAAACCCTATGTATTGTTTCCTTTGAGAGATAAAAGAGGAAGGGTTTGATTTGTCTTTACACGATCACCATAAACCTTAAAGAAAACTCCTCCACTAGCAATGAAGAGATGGTGACTTACTTGCACATTCAAAGATTTAAGCAATTTTGGCAACTTGAGAGAGTTTAGGATAAAATTGGGCTTGGTAGATCTATGCATCACGCCACAAGCCCAACATATCGTGCCTTCCTGATGCGCCATGCCAGTGTATTTTTACACTAGAAATTGCAGCCCAATGCGTCGCGCCTTCCCTATGCGCCACACCAGTTGCCCAATGTGCCGTGCCACCACCCAGTGCATAATGCTTTTTGCAGGACACTTTTGGAGGCCTTCCTAGTGTCCAAATTGGGTGCGGGATATCTTGTTGGAAAGGTATTTGAGTCCAATTTCCAAAACATTTGGATGTTTTCAATTTGGAGTTTATTTCCCCTGTCAAAAATAAAATCTCCCAAGACTGGTCAAAATGTTCCAAATGAGGCTGCCTAAAGGCAGAGTGCTATTGCAGTCAACTTTTGGAGGTCTTCCTCAACTCCAAACTGAGCTCATGATATCTCATGGGAAATATATTTGTGTTTAGTTATCATTTGACTCATCAAAAAAGTTATTTGGCCAACCAAGCTAGGAGAAAACTTGATTTTCCCAATGTCACTTCAGAGGTGCATCAATTCTCCTGAGGCAACTGTACTTTTGACATTTCTCTAAACCATGACACCTGTGTAAAAATTGAAAGAGGTTTTTATGCCTTGGCCTAGTTTCGACAAAAACCTCTCTCAGTTTTCCAAAATTCATCTTTTATTGCTCAGAATCATCATTTGAGTGAAACCTATCCCGATGTGTGGAACAAGGGATTTGTCGAAATGAATCAAAACGAAGGGGATAAGGGGCTCCTAAGTTCTTGAGAAAACTTTTGGAAGTAGGGAGGGATGTTAGGAAGTAGGGGACAGTGGAATTTCAAATATTGAGTGAGGGTAAGGGGTCCAAAAAGGCAAAACACAGGCCTAGCCTTGAAAATTGTCAAGTTGTAGCAAGAAACTAGGGTTTGTGCAAAAATGAGGAATTCGGGGGATCTCAATGATGGGAAGTGTTTAATAAGGTACATGAAGGATAGGGGAAGGTGTATGAACATCTGGATACAAGTTTTACTGATGATTTTACCATCCAAGAGAAATTTCTTTGAAAACCCTAGGAGAGGGAAATGACTTTACCTAGGCGCAATTGAAGCATGAAGAAGGTGTAAAATGACCCATTGGAACTTGACATGATGATGAAAACCCTGTGAATGATGGTACACTCAGATGAATTTCTACATGGACTGACATTTGGAAAACTTTGATAGGAGTAAAAACAAACCCTAGACCTAATGCCTAGTGACCAAATTTTGCTTGAAGACTCACTAAAATGACAAAATTTGAGCTTGACACCTTAAAATCACTTTGTAAGAGCATGTTTGATCACTGGAGGAAGGCTGCAAAGACTGACACTAACATTGGCTCCAACGGGGATGATAGCTCCTTGGAGGTGCCAAGAACTATAGATCTTTGGAAAGCAGACAGTGCCTTCATCAATTGGGCAATGGAGTCAAAAACTCAAGCTGAAATACATGACTAAAAACTGATGACTCGATGACACAAATTGACTCTCACTCAACTAAAAACTAACTTGATACTTAAACACAACCGACAAACTGGAAAATATGCTCAAAATGGAGCTTATTCAATATAACCTACTCTAATTATTCTTTTCACTACCAGATCAAGCGAAATGAAACAACCAATGCAACCAAGTAAGTATTCCGATTGTTGTTTGAATTCTCCGCAAGTGCTTGCTTATGAACGACAAGAGAGAACTACTGAAAGGAAACTCCCATGAAAACTTGTGAACAAATCCGTTGAATACTATGGATTCTCTATCCGCCTCCAAAAACACTGTATAAGGATCTTGAAATTCATGCACACTGGGAATTAGCTCATCCGATGAATTACTTCTCTTCCCCTCATACCATGAATGCAAACTTTGATCTGAACTTTGTGATGAGACTCCTACTGAAAATGACAAAGAAACCGGCTGCCGGATCAAGTTTGTATCAATAATTTTGTCAAGCTCACAAATAGGGGAAGGACTTCGACTGCAAACCTCATCCAAAACATCAACTATTGGACCATGAAAAACTTGAAAAGACTGTTGCAACCCATTTTCTATTGGTTCTGATGAGACTGCATGACTTTCTACAGGCTACTCATTTGAAGATATACTATGTAGTTTTCCCTTCAGAAACTGAAATAATTCAAAACAAAATGATACAGAATCATCTTGTATCATTTGATCGTATGTGCCAGCTTCCAAATCTTCATCTGCAACTTGACAATCAATGGCATTCGAGGGTTGTAAATGTGGATATGAAAAGGCTTGAACAAGGTTTTCATTGCCCTCAAGATAGTCCAAATCAAGACTTGTCGACAGTTGATTTCTGATTGCATGAATGTTGTCTCTGATGAACTGAAATGAAGCAAAACAAAAAGGAAAAGACCCTTCACTTACTTCAAAATTTGTTTCACTATCCTCCTCACTGTCATAGCTAATATGTGATGGCCGAACATTGTATTTGAGCTGCTGAAAGTGAACTTCTTCCTCCCACAAACTAGCTGTTGATTTGTTTGCAAGATTAGCTTCTGTTTGGAGAACATAATCATCATCATCATACTGATCAAACCGAGGCAAATCGTCAGTATAAAACACATCATCAAGCATACATGTCATATCAACAGATCTCTCTCCTCCAAGATGATCTACGAAACAATCATTATCAGATCTATGACAACTGGGATAAGAAAGAAAATGTTTTATATCAGCAACTTGTTATTCTTCAATCAACGAGCCATGGGATTGAACATCATAACCATTCCTTGTGGTGATCCTTGGAATCATCTCTTCCACTGCACTTATCAAAATGTCGATCTACCTCTAGAGATGTCGATTCCTCCGGATCTATGTTTTTCATCTCTTCTTCCTTCAACTTTGCCCTTCGGATCAGCAAATGAGCCTCTACATCTACTGCACTGTTCTGCATCTCTTCAAGTGTTGCAAGTTTCCTTTCTTTCAGCTGAAACTCCATTTTCGGATCAAAGGCACCCGAGTAGTGCAAAAGAGCGAATCCAAGAGGAGGTCTTATATCAACAGGCATTGAATAATAAACTTGGTTAAATCTAGCAGAAAATTGTTGTACTGTCTCCCCTGGAAGCTTTTTCAGCTGGTTATACTCTTCTATAATCAATAAATGGTTTTGTTTGACCACCCACCTATTGAGGAAAACTTTGACAAACTGCTGGAAATATGAGATGCTCGCATCAGCCAGGGTTTTGAACCAACTCTTGACTTTGCCTTGCAAAGAAAGAGAAAAAATCCTAATACTGACATCTTCTTCATCAACTTCAAAAAGATCAAGAAAGGACTCAAAATTCAGAACATGTCTCTCAGCAGTGATGTTTTCACATTCACCATCAAATCTTGGTAGATATAGGTAATGGTTTTTAGGGAAAGCATGGAATATAGGAGGTAAAATCAGAGGCTTATATCGATCTAGAATTTTACAAGGTAGTGGGATATGTACAGAAGTTATAGAATCAGTCTTGGTCTCTTGGGGCTCATCAACTTGAAGACGGTCATCACAAGATTCAGAAAATGGGTCTTGATCAAGATCAAAGGCATGAAAATCTTTGGTATTTACAATCTTAAAAGGGAAAGAGTCAAATGCAAGTGGAGGATCTCTTCTTAAACATACTATACTTTGCAAATCCTTCTTGACATTCTCGGGAAAAGAGAAGAAATAATTTACAACAAAGAAAAAAATGTCTTGGATGAAATTCCAACTTGAATACCTTATCTGTCCATATTGTCCTTTCATGTTTTTGTTGGTCGGGTTCATTCTCTAGTGGAGTCTTTGGATCTGATCTCGAAACTGATTTGGAATCGCCAAGTGAATGATTTCAGCCTTGCTGTGTCTGATTGTTGTCCACCATCAACAATCAAATCTAACTTTGATACATGTACTGGAGTGATCATTTAGATCAGATGTTCAGTGTATAAACTAGACCGGAGATTGACTGAAGCAGTTTTCATCTACTTTCGCTAATGCAAAGCAAGAGCATTTCGAAGGCTACCTGGCTAACTTCAGGCTGCGTCTGTAGTCTACAAATCCAAACAATGAAAATAAACTTTCTTCCCCAGTATGGTCGCCACTATGTTAGGGCCTAGATTTACCTCAGGCTAAAAAGGTAAGCTTCTAGGTCCACATCAAACCACGCTCAGCCTCGTAGCTAGCCCTACGAGGACAGGAGAGGGTTCTCTCCGGGTCAATCTCCGCAAAAGATAATCAATGAGGCTTGAGAAGACCGATTTAACAACTGATCTTAGGCTAGGTATGAAGTGCAAGGATTTGATTTGAGTTTTTGGGGGGTCTTTGTTGGAAAAAGGGAAAGGCAAGTTTGGGTCCGGGGATAAGGCCTAGTTTTTGCAGAGTTCTGATTGGGGCAAGGAAGGAAATAATTTTGATGCTTTAGATTGAATGAATGGATGGATCAGACTGGTGAGGAGCCAAGGAGGGCAAGAGAGTCTCAAGGTTCCCCCTCAAACAGATGAAAACATTGAAAATTAAACAAAATTTCAAGGCAGAGCACAACAGTCCAATGAATTCTACCTTAATCACCCATTTGTTTAATTTCAGGAGAAAAGAGAAGGGAAAATGATACACATAAACATCAGTGAACTTACAATTACATAGATAAAAACACCATCAAAACAAAAATCCACATGGATCCCAATAAGTGCTGCAAAACCCTGGTCTTTCCTTTGCCAAAAATGCAGAAATCAAATATACAATGGAGTGTCAAGCAATCCCAAGTGTCCAACCATGAAAATGACTGAGAAATTACATGATATAGACAAGCCTAATTCCTTCCCATGCCTCTAGGGTTTTAAATCGTCATTCTAGGAGTTGTTTCAACCATATCTAAACAAGGAATTGAAAAATAGGCAAATGAAACAACTTGCCTCTATATGAAAGGAAATTGATTCATTCACTCACATTTCACCTTTTGGTGAATGAATCTTATAGAACAAGTAAAAATGTGCCAAAATTACATCATGGTCATGAAATTACATCATGGTAGATCAATAGTTACATCAAAAAATAAAAATAGTCAAAACTGGGCGAATTTCTGAGCTGAAGAGTGAAAATGAGGCCAAATTTCTCTATGCGCCGCGCCCAAATTCTCTATGCGTTGTGCCACTTTGGAGCTGATTTTAAGGCACTTCCTAAAGTCACAATTGAGCCAATGATAGCTCGTTGGAAAGCCTGACCTGTCTACTTTCCAACCCAAGTGTAATTTATAGATTTGGATGTCATTTTCTCCTCCAAAACTTCAATCTCCTAACACTACTTCCTGTGTGTCAAAATAGGGGTAGTGAGGTCATTTTTTGAGTGTTTTTTGACCTTTTGAGGGCTCAAAACCTCCTCAAATTTCTTGGCCATGGACAAGAAAGCATAAATTTTGATGAAAAATCCAGAAATGCAAACTTTTTGTGATTTGGGGCCCTCTAGCAAAAGTGAGCGCCACGTGGCGCGACACATAGGGAGGAAAACCCTCTTTTTTAGTGCAAAACATTTTCAAAATGCAAAAATTTCTCCAAATTTCTTGAAATTTTGGCTGGACTTTCTCTATCAAGAGCTATGATGGGCCAAGGATGCCTCGACCAATATCCGGAGTCAATCATGCTCTTTTTTCCTTCTTTTCCTTTTTGATGCCTTCCTTAGTTTTGCCTTTAAATTCCTTCTTCCCGCCTTGCAAACCTTGTTCCGCGCGATGTAATGAAATGCCATGTGTCTCAACAAGTCTTTCTCCTTGTTGGCCTTCTCGAGCAGTCTCTCTAAGTGGATGTTGACTCTCTCGAGCCAAGACTCTCGATCGGCATTCATCCCTTACTCCAATGAAGTGAGATCCACTCTCCTACTTCGGGCAGCTTGGCGATTTTTTTCATGTTTTTGAGCTCCATGAGGTCTTGTTTGTTGGTAAGTTGCTTGTTTTCATGTTCATGGTCTCAGTCTCGTTGACCTCATATCACTGATCTCACTTTATAGAGTTCCTAGAAAACTTTTCTATGTCGTTCAATTCAAGGATCTTGACTGATATATCACTTGATTTGAAGGCTGATAATTAATCTGGCCTAAAGGTTGTCCTTGAAAGATGAGTGTGCTTGTTGTGTGAATTGAGTAAGAAATTGGTTATTAATCTGTGACTGCCCCTAACTAGTTGACTCTACATGTGAACCAAATGGAGATTACATTTGATTGCTTGATGTAGTTTACATCAAGTTTTGATTCCGTGCCTCAAACTGATTTATTAGCTGTACATGCAACTGATTCATGGCTGAAGGTGCCTTTGTCAACAATGGATCATTGCCTTGAAGAACAGAGGATGGTGTTCGATTAAAATTGATTTCCTTGCCTCATTGGAAAACAAAGCCTTCATGTCATTTTTGGATATGGGGAATAAGGGGTTTAAAGAATAGTATTTAGGGTTTGGGAAAGCAATTATGGTTTATGGATTTTTGTGGTTTGGGAAAAATAGGATTGGGGATAGGGATATATGATTTTGTTTTGGGATTATGGGAATCAGGTAATAGGGGAAGAAACTAGGAAAATGAGTGAGGGAGTGGAAAGATAAGGGAATGACTTGGAATCCAAACAATAATGGAAACCCTAGGTACTGTTTCCTTCGAGAGATACAAGAGGTAGGGTTTGATTTGTCTTTACACGATCACCATAAACCTTAAAGAAAACTCCTCCACTAGCAATGAGGAGATGGTGACTTACTTGCACATTCGAAGATTTATGCAATTTTGGCAACTTGAGAGAGTTTAGGATAAAATTGGGCTTGGTAGCTCTATGAACTGTGCCACAATTCCAACATGCCGCACCTTCCCTATGTGCCGCGCTAGTTTATTTTGACACTGGAAATTGCAACCCAATGCGCCATGCCTTCTCTATGCGTGACGCCACCACCCAGTGCGTAGCATGTTTTACAAGAAACGTTCGAAGGCCTTCCCAGTGTCCAAATTTGGTGTGGGATAGCTTGTTAGAAAGGTCATTGAGTATACTTTCAACTCATTTGGAATTTTTCAATTTGGAGTTCAGTTTCCCTGTCAAAAATCAAATATCCCAAGACTGGTCAAAATGTGCCAATTGAGGCTGCCTAAAGGCAGAGTGCAATTGCAGTCAACGTTTGGAGGTCTTACTCAACTCCAAATTTATTGCATGATAGCTCATTGGAAATATATTTGTGTTTAGTTATCATTTGACTCATAAAGAAAGTCATTTGGCCAACCAAGCTAGGAGAAAACGTGATTTTCCCAAGTTCACTTGAGAGGTGCATCAATTCTCCCAAGGCAACTGTATTTTTTATGTTTCTCTAAAACCATGAAAGCTGTGTAAAAAGTGAAGGAGGTTTTTCTTCCTTGCCCTATTGTGGACAAAAACCTCTCTCAGTGGTCCAAAATTCATTTTTCATTTCTCAAAAGCATCATTTGAGTGAAACCTATCCCGATGTGTGGAACAAGGGATTTGTCGAAATGAATCAAAACGAAGGGGATAAGGGGCTCCCAAATTCTTGAGAAAAATTTTGGAATTAGGGAGGGATGTTAGGAAGTAGGATACAGTGGAATTTCAAATATTGAGTGAGGGGAAGTGGTCCAAAAAGGCAAAACACAGGCCTAGTCTTGAAAATTGTCAAGTTGTAGCAAGAAATTAGGGTTTGTGAAAAAATGAGGAATACGGGGGATCTCAGTGATGGGAAGTGTTTAATAAGGTACATTAAGGATAGGGGAAGGTGTATGAACATCCGGATACAAGTTTTGCTGATGATTTTACAATCCAAGAGAAATTGCCTTCAAAACCCTAGGAGAGGGAAATGACCTTACCTAGGCGCAATTGAAGCATGAAAAAGGTGTAAAATGACCCATTGGAACTTGACATGATGATGACAACCCTCTAAATGATGGTACACTCAGTGGAATGGTGACATGGACTGATATTTGGAAAACTTTGATACGAGTAAAAGAAAACCCGAGACCTAATGCCTAGTGACCAAATTTTGCTTGAAGACTCACTGAAATGACAAAATTTGACCTTGACACCTTAAAATCACTTTGTAAGAGCATGTTTGAACACTGGAGGAAGGCTGCAAGGACTGACACTAACAAAACTCATGATGTAATTTGATTTGAATTGATGGAATTTGATGTAAATATGTTAAATTTTCACACATAAAGGTACATTCATCCATGAAAAGGTAGTTTGCAACTGAATGAATAAGTCCCTAGTTTTTAGGGGCAAGCTATTCCACTGCCTACTTTTTAGTTCTTAGTTTAGAGTTTGTGGGAACAGCTCCTAAAATTATGAGCTCGACCCTTAGGGGCTAGGATAAGTTGTTGGTTGCCTATATCTTGTAATTTTTCAGTCATTGGAAAAGGTTGGACTTTTGGGAAAGCTTGGAGCTTTGTTGTACACTCATTTCAGCAATTTGGCAAAGGAATAGACCAGGGTTTGTAGCACTTTATGGGATTCTTGTGGCAACTAGATTTGGTATTATGTTTCCTTCTGTAATTGAAAGTTTACATTCGTTTTATGTATACCATTATCTCTCTCTATTCATATTAATTGAATGAAACAAGGATAAAGGTAGAATTCATTGATTTGCAGTGCTCTACCTAGGGTTTTGTTTAGTCATTTATGTTTTCAGCTATTTGAAGAGGATCCCTGAGACTTTCATGCCCTCTTCAACTCCTCACCAGTCTAAAATCTCTCCATCTCACTCAATTTGAAGTACCAAATCATTTTCCTACCTTGCCCCATAGAGATCTCTGCAGAACTGAGCCCATTCCTCAGACCCAAAATCTGCCTTTCACATTTGAGCCAACAAAACATCATCAAATTCAATCAAACTCTTTTGAACACATACCTAACCTAAAATCAGTCTTTACATCAGTCATCTCAAGCTTCATTTATCATATTTTGCTGAGATTAACGAGGAGAGATCCCTCTCACGACCTGGTAGGGCTAGCTACCAGGTTAAGCGTGGTTTGATGTTACCCTAGATCTTGTTTTTCTCAGCCTGAGGCAGATTTAGGCTCTAACATATTGGCGACCACACTGGGGAGACGAAAAGTTTGTTGTTTTCTTTATAAAATACAGACGGAGCCTGAAGTTAGCCAGGTAGCCTTCGAACTGCTCTTGCTTTGTGAGTTCATAAGTAGATGAATGTTGCTTCAGTGAATCTCCGGTTTAGTTTATGAATTGAACATCTGACTTGCAAATTCCCCAATAAATGTATCAAGTTAGATCTGATTGTTGATGGTGGACAACGATTAGACATCGGAAAGGCTAAGTTCATTCACCTGGCGATTCCAAATCAATTTTTTGAGATCAGATCCAAGGACTCCATTGGAGGATGAACCTGACCAGCAAAAACATGAAAGGACAATATGGAAAGATCAGGTATTCAAGTTGGAATTTCATCCAAGACATTTTTTTCTTTGTTCTAAATTATTTCTTCTCTTTTCTCGATAATGTCAAGAAGGCTTTGCAAAGTATATTGTACTTGAGAAAAGATCCTCGGCCTGGATTTGATTCCTTCCCTTTGAAGATTGTGAATACCAAAGATTTGCATGCCTTTGAGCTTGATCAAGACCCTTTTCCCGAATCTTGTGATGACCATCTTCAAACTGATGAGCCTCAAGAGACCAAGACCGATTCTATACTTTTTGTACATACCCCTACACCTTGTAAAATTCTAGATCAATACAAGCCTTTGATTTTACCTCCTATATCCCATGCTTTCCCTAAAAATCATGATCTATATCTACCAAGATTTGATGGTGAATGCGACAATATCACTGCTGAGAGACATGTATTGAATTTTGAATCTTTTCTCGACCTTTTGAAGTTGATGAAGAAGATGTCAGTATTAGGCTTTTTGCTCTTTCTTTCTAAGGTAAAGTCAAGAGTTGGTTCAAAACCTTGCCTGATGAGAGCATGTCATATTTCCAGCAGTTCGTCAAAGTTTTCCTCCACAGGTGGATGATCAAACAAAACCCTTTCTTGATTATAGAAGAGTATAACCAGCTGAAAAGATTGCCAGGGGAGACAGTACAACAGTTTTTTGCCAGGTTTAACAAAGTTTATTATTCGATGCCAGTTAATATAAGACCTCCTCTTGGATCCGCTCTCTTGCACTACCGGGGTGCCTTTGATCCAGAAATGGAGTTTCAGCTGAGTGAAAGGAATCTTGCAACACTTGAAGAGATGCAGAATAGTGCAATAGATGTAGAGGCTCATTTGCTAATCTGAAGGGCAAAGTTGAAGGAAGAAGAGATGAAAAACATAGATCCGGATGAATCGACATCTCTAGAGGTAAAGCTTGACATTTTGGTAAGTGTAGTGGAAGAGATGATGCCAAGGATCACCACAAGGAATGAGTATAATGTTCAAGCCCATGGCTCGTTGATTGAAGAAGAACAAGTTGCTGATCCAAAACATCTTCTTTCTTATCCCAGTTGTCATAGATCTGATAATGATTGTTTTATAGATCATCTTAGAGAAGAGAGATCTGTTGATATGACATGTATGCTTGATGATGTGTTTTATACTGATAATTTGCCTTATTTTGATCAGTATGATGATGATTATGTTATCCAAACAGAAGCTAATCTTATAAACAAACTAGCAGCTAGTTTGTGGGAGGAAGAAGTTCACTTTCAGCAGCTCAAATACAATGTTCAGCCATCACATATCAGTTATGGAAAACAAGGAAAGTGCAGCAAATTTTGAAGTAAGTGAAGGATCTTTGCCTTTTTGTTTTGCTTCATTTCAGTTCATCACGGACAACATTCATGCAATCAGAAATCAACTGTCAACAAGTCTTGATTTGAACCTTTTTGAGGGCATTGAAAACCTTGTTCAAGACTTCTCATATCTAGATTTGCAGCCCCCGAATGCCATTGATTGTCAAGTTGCAAATGAAGACTTAGAAGCTGGCACATATGATCAAATGATACAAGATGATTCCGTACCATTATGTTTTGAATCTTTTCAGTTTTTGAAGGGAAAATTGCATACTATATCTTCAAATGAGCAGCCTGTAGGAAATCATGCAATCTCATTAGAACCAATAGAAAATGGGTGGAAGCAGTCTTTTCAAGTTTTTCATGATCCAATAGCTGATGTGTTGGATGATGTTTATAGTCAAAGTCCTTCTCTTATCTGTGAGCTTGACAAAAGTATTGATACAAACTTGATCCGGCAGCCGGTTTCTTTGTCATTTTCAGCAGGAGTCTCGTCAAGCTCAAATCAAAGTTTGCATTCATGGTATGAAGAGAAGAAAAGTAATCCATTGGATGAGCTAAGTCCCAGTGTGCATGAATTTCGAGACCCTTATGCAGTGTTTTTGGAGGCGGATAGAGAATCCATAGTATTCAACGGATCTATTCACAAGTTTTCATGGGAGTTACCTTTCAGTACTTCTCTCTTGTTATTCATAAGCAAGCACTTGCGGAGAATTCAAACAGCAACCGAAATACTTACTTGGTTGCATTGGTTGTTTCATTTCACTTGATCGGGTGATGAATACTGTTAGAGTAGGTTTTGATGAATAATCTCCATTTTGAGCATATTTTCCAGTTTTTCATTTTATGTCATCAAGTTGTCAATTTCCAGTCATCTAGTTTCAGCTTTTGAGTGTCCTATTTCAGTTTTGAGTTAATCTTAGTTCTTACTCATTTCAGATTATGAGTCCTGAGTCTTGAGTTTTGATGTTTTTGATGCCAAGATGTTGACTCCATATTTCCCAATGGATAAGGCATTGGTCTGCTTTCCAGATATATGTAGTTCTTGGCACCTCCAAGGAGCTACCATCCCCATTGGAGCCAATGTTAGTGTTGGTATCATCATCCCTCCATCAGCGATCAAATTCTCTTGTTGCATTGCATGTTAGGCGTCTCATCTGATCAGCTGCATTCCATTAGGATCATGGATCATCTGATGGTAGGGGCATATTATAAATTTTCCCTCATGTTCTTTACCTACTGGCCCATTTTCATTCCTCTAAATCATCTGCAGTCATTTATTATCATTAAATCCGCAAAAGTAATTTTTAGGGTTTTAGGTCTCATTAGGTCTATGGTTTCGTCAATAAGGTCTTGAAAACACTCAATAATGGTCAGAAAGTGCATGAGGAGGTCAAATAAAGTATCAACAAAAATAATTTCAACGATCACATGCTCAGTGATCGTTTTTTCCTCAAAACCCTGTTTTGAGGAAAAACAGAGTTTTTATGTTTCATATAATAAATTTCATGTAATTTCATTTTCTCTATATGTAATAATTTCAGAAGCAGCCCTGGTCACTTTGCCAAGCCTCTGCTACTTCAGTTCCTACAAAGAAACAAAATGCCAAAGTATTTAGTCCATTAAAGGCAAAAATAAAGCAAACTGCCCAAAAACAGAGTGTATAAAGCAAGTGAAAATCAAACATTAGCAAAGTGGGTTTTCTTGAACGAAAAATTAAAAGCCATGGCTATATAAAATTTTTTCAAATCAAAGGAGGCTCATTTGTGTCCAGAAAGTGAAGAGAGCAAGTGTATTTCAAATTTTAAAGGCCAAGAGAGCGATTTTATGTTTGAAGGGCGAAAATCAATGGCGCGACACACCTAGGTTAGAGCGCAGCACACAGAGCTAGCGCGACACACTTGGTAGCATTCCAAGTG
Source organism: Pinus taeda (assembly GCA_000404065.3). NCBI lineage: Eukaryota > Viridiplantae > Streptophyta > Pinopsida > Pinales > Pinaceae > Pinus > Pinus taeda. The sequence goes on from APFE031139543.1 coordinate 195,024, forward strand.
TATTTTACAATGGGCACGACGCAAAAAATGAGCGCAGTGCACCTGTGAGGTGGCACGACACACAGGTCTACAAGGCCCGAAAATGATCACAACTTCCTCCAAACTCTCAAAATTGCTAAATTCTCCATTGTCCAAGTAAGTTGACGCTCCCTCATGACCAATGAATGAGTTTGTCTTAGTCTTCTTGGTGATTTAATAGGGAAATACTGAAACCCTAGTTCCTTGCAGTTTGATGAAAAAAACCATTGCATAAGGTTTACAAAATGTATTTTTTGCTGCTAAACCTACTCCTCTCATTTTCACTCCTTCACTCCCTCACTCCCTCACTTCATTTTCTCTCTCCCTTTCCATTCATATTTCCCATTCCATATTCCCCATATCCCTAAAATACCAACCCTAAAACCCTAATTCCACTATCCCAAACCCTAATCAAATATCCCCAGACCCTAATTGCTATTCCCAAACCCTAAATATCATCCCCTAAACCCATATATTCCTCAAAAACCTTTCAAAAACATTCTCAAACCCCTCATACACATTCCGTCCACAGTCCCTCATAAATTCATATCTTTGGCAACAAAAACCTATTAACACCATAAAATCTCTTCATACTCATCTAACACAACTCAAGCATTGGCAAACATGGAGTCAGTTTCTTCCTATGACAGAAATGAGGAAACCGTCAGTGCTTCTTCTAGAGAAATGCATGCACCAAGGAGGCCTCATAAGAGTGGAGAACATAACTGGGACGAGCCTACTTCACTTGCCGAGCTGTTGGCCTGTCCTCTCACTGTCACATGTTTCCAGTATCAATCATGTTATCTATTTTGTGAATTGGTGGAAAGAGTCAAGTACCATAATGAGCTTGCCCGACTATTTCTACTCCATCTTCATAATGGCCAAGTCACTTTGGCAGGTGTGACATTCACCTTGGCACCTGAGACTATTGCTCAAGCGACCGGTATTCCAAATGTAGGTGAGCAATGGAATAAGGGCAGTTTGTTGACAGAGATCATTACGAGCCTTACACTAAGGCTAGTTTTCAGAGGCAGATTGGAAGAGTTTTTCATTTCAGGTACCTTCAGGACACATATGTAACCCTGATGAAACTCATAATTAAATATTTTAGCTGTGAGGGAAGATTTTCTCGCCTATATTCTTACCACATCAGATTGTTGATGCACTTCACTAGGGTGAGAATGATGAATCTCCCCTATTTTATTTGCCGGAATATTGAGAAAATTACCACCTTGGTTTAAAAGAAGCCTCCTCATTAGCAGTATAACAACATCTATCACTTTGCACTCATCAAAATTATGGTCTTGCATCAGCTTAGTTTACAGAATATCTCATGGGACGATTTAATTGCACATGAGGTCTTTATAGGTCGTCAAGTTCCTCCATCAGTTTTTCATGAAGCAGGAGAGCCTTCACATCAGCAAGAGGTGCATGAGACACAAACCACTAGTGTGTTAGTGTTTGTTACATACCAAAAGGGCACAAGGAGATTGTTTGCAGCAGAAAAATGAGTACTATCTCCACCCGTGGTGGAAGGGGTCTCGTTTCCTTCAAAAACAAAGCAGGTATAGGACAAGGATAAGAAGCCATTACATGATGAGGGGCCTTCAGGAGGACAAGAGACAGATTTCATTCTTATTCAGGATGATGACACTGATTTGGGCTCCCAAAGCTCAAAGCTCAAGGAGATCATTCAGGAACAACAAGCTGACATTCATGATTTGTCTCTCAACCTGGAAAGAGACAAATGGATAATCAAATATATGGATCAAATAAACAAACAACTATAGGATCAACAAACCATCATGGAGCTACAAAACATACGAGAAAACCATCAAGCTGCCAAGAGGAGGAAAATCAAGTTGACACCACTTGAACAAGAAATTGATGCTGATCGTGAATCTTGGCCTGAGAGGGAAAATATGCACTTGGAAAAGATGCTAGAGAAGGCCAACAAGGAGAAAACGATGTTGAGGCACATGGCCTACCACTACTTGGCAAGAAACAAGGTGTGCAAAGCAAGAATCAGGATTTTGAAGGCCAAGTTGAAGAAAGCATCGAGGAAGCGAAAAGAGCAAGATAGACTCCAGACCTTGGCTGAGGCTTCCTTAGCCCAAGACAGCACTTGATGATGGACACTCACCCCAAATTTCAAGAAATTTGGAAAAAAATTTGAAAATTTTGAAATTTTGGCCTAAAAAACAAGTTTTTCCATTTGGTGCGTCGCGACACCTGGCGCGTGCTTTTTCTAGAGACCTCCTTTTGAGGAAAACTCATAATTTTTGGATTCCTCATGGAAAAATATGAATTTCCTCACATGTCCAAGAAATTTTGACAGGTTTGAGCTTCCAAAAAGGTCAAAAACACCTAAAAAAATGACCTTTCTGCCCCTTTTTGGCCACATAGAAAGCAGTGTTGAGAGAACTTATTTTTGGAGGGGAAAATGGAGGCCAAATTCCGAAATTCCACTTGTTATGGAAATTATATAGGTATACTGTTCCAACAAGACCACTTGACGCAAATTTGGTGCAAGGGAAGGCCTCCAAAAGTAGCTCCAAAATAGCGCAGTGCACGGGATGAAATTTTGTCATTTTGGTCAAAAAACTCTATTTTTTCGCCTAGTTTCTTCACAGTTTGACTTTTCTCTTTATAATAGTCAAATTCATGATGTAATGTGATGTGACTTGATGGATTTTGATATAAATATGTTAAATTTTCACTCATAGAGGTAGATTCATCCATGAAAAGGTAGTTTGCAACTGAATGAATCAGTTCCCTAGTTTTTAGAGGCAAGTTGTTCCACTGCCTACTTTTTAGTTCTCAGTTTAGACTTTGTTGAAACAGATCCTAAAATTATGAGCTCGACCCCTAGAGGCTAGGATAAGTTGTTGGTTTCCTATATCTTGTAATTTTTCAGTCATTGGAAAAGGTTGGACTTTTGGGAAAGCTTGGAGCTTTGTTGTACACTCATTTCAACAGTTTTGAAAAGGAATAGACTAGGGTTTGCAACACTTTATGGGATTCTTGTGGAAACCTAATTTGGTATTGTGTTTCCTTTTGTAATTAAAATTTTACATGTGTTTTATGTATACCATTATCTCTCTCTGTTCATCTTAACTAAATAAAACAAGGATAAAGATAGAATTCATTGATTTGTAGTGCTCTACCTAGGGTTTTGTTTAGTTATTTATGTTTTCAGCTATTTGAAGAGGATCCTTGAGACTTTCATGCCATCTTCAACTCCTCACCAGTATAAAATATCTCCATCTCACTCAATTTGGAGTACCAAATCATTTTCCTACCTCGCCCCATAGAGATCTCTACAAAACTGAGCCCATTCCCCGGACCCAAACTCTGCCTTTCACATTTGAGCCAACAAAACATCATCAAATTCAATCAAACTCTTCTGAACACATACCTAGCCTAAACTAAGTCTTTACATTAGTCATCTCAAGCCTCATTGATCATATTTTGCTAATATTGACAAGGAGAAAGCCCTCTCCCGACCTTGTAGGGATAGCTACCAAGTTAAGCATGGTTTGATGTTACCCTAGATCCTGCCTTTCTCAACCTGAGGCAGATTTAGGCCCTAACACATACAATTTTCGCCTCGATGTTGGAGACCTCCTTTTGGTGGATGTCCAAGCCTAAGACAATACTCTTCAAGAACTCCTTCTCCAAGTTAGATGGGCAACATTTAGGCATAATCGCAGCATAGGAATGCAAGCAATCAATGACCAACTACTTGGGGATGGAAGGGATTTGATTTATAGCAAGGGAGAGGGAGTTAGGGATCCACAAAAGAGGGAGGAGGGTCAACATCTCAAGTGGAAGGCCCTTAAATGTAGGATCAAGAGCTCCAATTGGGAGAGCTCAACCATATCTCTACCAAACAACATCTAGCTTGTTGTTGCTCGAAGTTTCTAGCATACGAAGATTCTCCTTTATTTTTGAGAAAACCTGCTAGAAGAGGTTCAACGCGGGATTTCATATCAAAACCTGTGTTGGCAGTGCTAGGTCGAAGAACTGTAGCCTAACATTAGCATAGGCAAGCAGTGGAACAAAGAGGGTTGGTCCTAAAATTTAGGGTTTCAGTCAGCCTTCTCCAGAATGGACTCAGGGATGTTTCAATATTTGTTTCATGATGAGTACACTTCACAATAGTCAAAATTTTGGCACTTAAGGATGTGGAACAAGAAGTGAACAAGAGGTGTGACAAAATACTATGTAACAGATGCCCCCCGAAGCATGAAGGAAGAATAGGGAGTGATGGGTGAAATGCTTTTCTAGTTAAGGCAAGGACCAAAAAAAGACCATCAGGAGACCTACAAATCAAGCATATACATATACATATACATATCTGACATCTTTGATATAAACATGCCTAATGATACTGGAATAGGAATCTAATAATACATGAATCGATGACATGGGCATATCCATTAGAATAGAAAGGATCATGTGCATGGATCCATGGTATGGACGCAACTATTTGAATAGAAAGGATCATATATATGGACCCACGGTATGGTCACAATTATCTGTATAATCATGTGTACAATCATGAATAACTCACAACTCCATGCAACCTAGATTTTATCAAATGGAACACATGGCCTTGAGCTTTATCCCAACCCGATCAATGTTTGAATTCTAGCATGCAAATAGATGTGTCTAAGTCAAACATGATAGAAAACCACCTGATTATCAGTCAATGTTGTAAATAGTTAACGGACGTGAGAGAAACCACCAATATTGACAATGGCTGTCAAGGTACAATCAGCACAATCCATGAGTTTGAATAATGAAGCTGAAGTCGAACACCCATAGAATCATTCGATAGAAGGCCAATGATGTAAACTTGTCGTTGAATGCGAAGATCTCGCCATTGAGGCATGCAAGCTCCAAGGTACTGGAAGGGCATTTCTAGATCATCTTCGCAGATAATGAGCTGAAGTCGACAGGAAGCAATCTGTCGAAGGAGGGCCACAATGTATCCCACATCATCAACACAAAAAAGGATATAATAGAGTAGGTAAGTTTGATTTAGGACTCTGGAAAAAAGTCAGATAGTTTATATGCGGTAAAAAACTGCAAATAGGACTTCTCTTGAACATATTGGTGACATGAGTCCAGAGTTTGGCAACATTTAACTCAACATGGGATCAAAGGTCATGATGAAAAAAAAACATAATTAGATGAGAGGCAAAATTGAGTTCCCAAACCCAGGAAGACAAGTGATGAAGTGAGGATAACCCAAACCCGACACAAGCAACAAATAAGTGTCATGTTCAAGAGTGACATGATTCCTTTACACAAAATACAAGAGATGTTCACTTTCGTTTTTCCCCCATTATTTCTAGTGAGTACCCCATTATTTTTTTAATAAAAATCTTGAAGGGGATAACATATGCTCACCATATAATTTCATCCTTCAAATAAATCCATCCTCGTAAGTTTAACAAGTCCTAGGAAGGAAAAACTCGATCTCGTCATGATGACAAGTCCTACGTCGTTTAATTTTTACGAGTCTGACAGAGGTGAAACTCGACATCTTTTTCATGTTTAGAGAGTTTGAAAAAGAGGTGAAAAAGGAAACTCCAAAGGTCCCTTTTCGTAAATCATCCCTTGAATCCGAAATTGTAGAAAAAAATATCCAAGAGAACCTCTTAGCCCAAAACTAAGGTATTCCTTTTTCGTACAATAGTCTATCTCAGTCAGGAAAAGGGTTAAACTTATACTGAGTAGGCAACATTTCATTTACTTTAATGAGTTTGAAACAACAAGTATTGTTATGAAAATAGCTCACAAAAAGATAGAAAATATAGATCAATGCCTTAGAATTTAGCCTCTTCGAGGGGGCAATCTCCTTTACATTTCACAAATGAATGATTCTTTGATTATTCAAATGACAAAACCTCCTTTCTATATATAGGAGTCTAAGGAGTCACAATATAACCCAACTGACCTAACAATAATAATATAAAGGTACAAAAATAACAATAGAGTGATTCTATGGGGCATAGTATAACAATATGGGGACAATAGGGGCACAACAATATTAATAAGGGATACAACTACAATAGTAATGGGGTAATCACTAGTATTATAGGGACCTAACAGTAAAAACTTTTAAAACAACTATCTATTTTACTTTCAGAGTTTTATTATGGTTAAGTGAGGCAATCCTAATCAACTAATGATGTGAATTGAAAATACTTACTTTACATATGTCGCAAATGTCTATTTAACACATAATTTGCTACAGAATAAGTTAATGTGTTTAGATTTATGGAAATATGATGATATTGAATAAACTCGAAATACCTTTCTGTTGTGCCCTACAACAACCCACCATTTCATATCATTAAAATTCCAAAAATATAATGTGAAATGGGTCCCTTTTTAATTTTTGTTTTTAAATTGGTATCAATTTAAGGTTCTATTTCGCAAAGAGGCTTTTTAATAAAACCATTCAAAAAACCCCGATATAAAACGATTTACTTTCGTCGTTGCGATAAAGCGATCGCAAGATCGCATATCGCAATGACAAAGAAAATATAATGTAAGAGACATATTGGTTTTCGCCAATGCGAAATCGCTATCGAATATCGACAAAGCATAAAATGACACAAGTAATGATCTTTGCTACCATACGATGCGAAATCGGTAATCGGCAATCGGCGATAACATCTAAAGCGCAACTAAGCTGCTCCTCATCCGATGCGATGCGATATCGCTATCGGCAATCGGTGATTCACCATGCCTTCATCCTAAGCGGTACTACAAGCGATACCCGATGCGATGCAATATCGGATATCGGCGATCGAGGATTCCAGGCAAAACCAATGCAATAATTCAAACATTTCCCCGATGCCCGATTTCGCAAAAGGTAAATCGCACATTTCTCAAGGTAACAGTCATAAAGGTAGTTTGATTTGATTTATTCGTAATTAAGGCCATATCCTTTGGAAAAGTCGCTCATCCGTGTTCAAACCGCCAAATAGCCCTCAACATGCTTCAAATAAATCATTTATCCATTAATCAAAGCAATTGTAATTAATATGACTGACAAGCCATAATGATCATTTAATAAGAAAATAGGCTTGAGGCCATCCACGTATTTGCTCCTAAGGCCACCTTAAGTCGATTAATTACTGAGAATGCGCCAAGATATATATGTACTTCATTCTCTTTGATTGATGATATTGTTGCATGTGTTGCGCTTATCTTTCACTCTGCACATAATTCTTTCACCGAAACAGAGGAAAGAGAAATGGGAAAGAAATCCAAGAAGACTACAATGCCTACTGCTCCGCCAGCCGCAGGGCTAACTGTCGTTGATCCAACTGGGAAGAACAAAGGTCTAATATCAGATACAACATGCCTAGGACTCCCCAAGACCACTTGGCAGGGGATCTATAATTTGATTGAGGCCGAAGGGCCAATGGTGACCGAAGTGGAGATTTTATGCGACAATACCAACAAGTCCGATGCCAATCTAAAAGACTTGGCTGATTCCTTCTTACACAGAATAGCGGCCCGGGAGCAGGTTCTTCCTTACACAGATGTAGTAAGGTGGGCACTCCAAGAACTCCCAATTGTTGATAGACTGTTTGAATCTACGGATGGGAGGGTTTTTGGCTCGTTTCGAGCCGAAGACCTACGGCTAATGTATCACCTGCCACGAGAAGAGAAGAAGTATAATGCTGTGTTTTTGGAGAAGTTTCGAGAAGAAAACGAGACCGAATCTGAACCTATTCGAGACTGGAGACATAATCCAGCAAAA